>JANUWF010003165.1:3192500-3329436 GCA_026120185.1 Voacanga thouarsii
ATAATTAATCTCAAGCTAAAATCCACTTTCACAAATAAAGCTAGCTCAACTTACTACTACCATATCCTAGTGTCCCAAGCTCTAAGGCTAAATAATAAATAAAAAGGGTTTATAAGCTAAGTCTAATTTGATATTTAAAATAATTATTGTTTCGGAAAATAAGTACTAAGAAGTTGAAGGTTTAAATCTTGCTAAGAATAATTTAGAGTTTATTTGATGAAGAGTCCTAGGTGGTATTAGGTAAAATAAAGATTTATTAATAATTAATTGTTTGAAAATAATTGATAACTAAAATTAGTTGAAAATAAATTTTAATGGGTCTTGATTGAAAAATACTAAATAAATTTTAATAGGTTTTGATTAAAAGATAATAATTGAAAGATAATAAATTTTAATGATATTTATGAATATAAGACTTACAAAATTAATATTTTACTTATTATGATTATTTATATAAAAGGCTCTATTTGATATTATTATTATATATAATATCTATATATTTTATTTCTTGAAATAAAAGCTATCATTTATTTGACTAAAATATCCTTATTATATATAATAATCCAAGTCTACCTTACTAGCAAAAATTATAATATTAAATATTTTATTGATGAAATAAACATAGCTTAGGGACAATTAGATCATGATCATATTTCTATTGCTAACCATAATCATGAACATATACTCCACTTCAATTCATCAACTCATCCAAATCATAAATAAAAACATAGATCTAAATTTACCAAGGCATGATCCAACCTCTACTAGCATAAACATAATCATGGCTTTAACAATCATGCATGAATATAAATCCTATTCACCATAGGTGATATAATCTCTAACATACTTGATCACAAATACTACCTATAACATGGAGACATGCATTAAACCCTAAAAACACCATACAATCAACCAAGATGACCAACTTATGCATAAATCCCATCTCCATCATATACACACATTTATTCATGCTTCAAACTCAACTCATCACAACAATACATGCTCAAATCCTATTCATAATCCATCTCTTACCAATATCATCCTAGAGACATGAATCTAGAATTAAAAAAGATGGTTGAAATGGATTACTTAATTGATGAGTACCTTGAAGGAGTTTCAAATGGATCTTAACCTCTAGATGACTAGATCCGTCCAAGAGAGATGAAGAAAGCATGGCCATTTGTGAAGAATTCATTCGGCCAAGAGGAAGAGGGTATTCGGCCAAGAGAGAGAGAGAGAGAGAGAGAGAGAGAGAAGGGAAGAAGAGC
Source organism: Voacanga thouarsii (assembly GCA_026120185.1). Classification (NCBI taxonomy): domain Eukaryota; kingdom Viridiplantae; phylum Streptophyta; class Magnoliopsida; order Gentianales; family Apocynaceae; genus Voacanga; species Voacanga thouarsii. The sequence goes on from JANUWF010003165.1 coordinate 3,193,769, forward strand.
GTCCATTAGCATGCTTATACACATATATATTCCTTAGAGATTGAAGATTAGTGAAGATGAAGTTGATTGAACAAACTTACCTTGAAGGTGTTCTTTAGCCTTCACAAAAATACTGATTTTTTATCCAAATGAGAGAGTTGGATTTTGTAGTTTGATGTTTAAAGTGGTATGGATGGACTCACGGCAGTGAGTAGATGAATTTTGAAATTTTTTTGAAGAAGATTGAAGTGGTTTAGAGAGGTATTAGGCGTGAGAAGTGAGTAGGTGTTCTTGGTGTTCTATGTGTGCTTGAAAGTTGAAGAGAATGGAGGGATTTTAGATTTAAAGTTGCCAAAATTCTGTGTGTATGTAGTGGCTGAATTGGTTGGGTAGTTTAGGTAGATGATTTTTCTGGTTTGAAAGGAAAAGGAAATGCTAGTTGTTGAAATCCTAAAAGAATATTTTTGGGAATCATATTTGGAAACAAAATATAGCAAGAATATCTTTGATTAATAGAGAGCTTTTTGGAGCTGTAATGGCCAACTGATTGCTCAGTGATTTAGCTGGATGAAAGCTGGTTGAAGAAGGCTAATGGTGGTCGAAAAGAGGGGGTGCAATGGTGAAGGAAAGGTCTGGTTGTTTAAGGGTTATTTTATGGAAGTTTTCTAAATTAGGATTGCTGAAATTTTGGTATCCAATCAATGCATGATTGGAGTAATTTATTGGAGATATTTTAAGGCAGCCATGGCTGGTTTTCGTGCAGAAGCTTGGGGAAGACAATGGGGTTCAGTTCATGGCTATTCAAAAGAGGTTTGTGCAGAAAAAAATGAAGTTTCGGCCAGGGCTGGAATAGGAAATAAAGTTGGACAGAAAATCCTGTACAGATTTCGCAAATGCTGGAATTTTTTTTGGCAGCTTTTGCTGCCATTTTCCAGTCAGATTGCAGAGAATTTGAATTGGTATTCAGAGGTCTTTCAAGGCTGGTTTCCAGCCTTCTTCATGGAGAAAAAACGTGGCTAAGGAGTGGGGAGAAAACTGGAAGAAAACAGCTTGGTTTAAACTCAGATTTTGCCCAGAAAATTTTTTGGTTTTGCACAGCATTTGTGCAGTCCGAATTTGGCCAAAAAATTTCAGATTTCAAGCTGGTCAAGAGGGCCATTTTCTGGCAGAATTTGGGAGGGAATGATGGCTGAAAATTTCGACACCTTGAATGTAACACCCCGCTACCTAGGGCCGCCAAGGCTGGGGATGTCACCCCGTCCAAAGGACAAGGGGTCTTTATAACTAGGTCACACAATTAAAATAGCAAAATGAAAATAATAATTTAACTTAAAATTTATTACAACCCAAGAATAAATCCACGAATAAAACCATGAATTCCCAAAAGAAAAACAAATCCAGAAATAAAATCATCCACTCTCAACTCCCCAAAGTAATACATAAAAATAAGAGACAACATTCTCTACCAAGGCAGATAACACTAGCTACTCATCCCCACAGCAGGATCGGCCTGAAATCATGGTAAAAAGGTGATGAGACAGAAATCTCAACAAGTCCGTGTGTGCTTTAGGTGTTCAGTGGAAATAGTTTGTGGATGCAGAGTATAAAAACTTTATAAGAAAAATATTGGCAAGCAATAAACATTAGTCAAAAGCAAGAGTGGCGTTTTGACTTTTCAAGCCATACATAATTTATAAGATCAACCACTCGAAAGAAAGGATTATGGGTTACCACATGTTGGACCCCATAACCGGATGGTCAGTATGCCGGCACTTTGTGTATACTGCCGGTTAGAATGCCGACACTTTGTGCAGACTGACTAAAGGTAGGTAATTGGCCTACTGGGCAAGATACTCCTCATTCTCTATACCCAAACAACAACCGGGTGTCCATTCCGGCAAAACACAGTCACTTGATTGAAATAAAAACTGCTAGCTTGGACCGGCATGACTAAGTAGTACTGACGTTTCTCTAAGTTGAGTTCATCTTCTGGAGGAGGCCTCCTGCCAGAAGACTCACTCTTACTCTTCAAAACTAGTACTACCAGTCTACCCGCATTGAGTACTCAATGTAACATATCCCACTTGGGAAGAAAATGAACAAAACACAGTTCCACTTGAAAATGGCAATTAAAGATTTCCAAAGTCTTTGTCAAAATCAGTTTTAGAAAGAGTTTTGAATTTTGAGTTTTGAGTAAATCTGCTTATTGATTTGCAAATAATTTTTTTGTTTGAAATGAGAACGGAAATAATCCTCAATTGCCTTTACAAAAATGAGTGACCATGCACTCTACATTGGGCTTGCCATAAAGATCATTTGTTCATCAAATAGGTTTTATGCAAGAGCTTACCTGATCTTTGCCCACAACAAAGGTCTCCAACAGCTGACCTAACCTAGCATAGGGTAAATGCAAACCACAATCAAACTCAAGCCAAAGACTCACTTTCTCAAATAAAACTAACTCAACTTACTACAATCATTTCCCTAGTGTCCGAAGCTTTAAGGCTCAATAATAAATAAAAAGGGTTTATAAAATAAATCTAGTTTGATATTAAAATAACTAGAGTTTGGGAAATAGGTACAAAAAGTTGAAGGTTTAAATCTTGCTAAAAATAAATTATGGTTTATTTGAAAAATGGTCCAAGGTGGTATTAGGTAAAATAATGATTTATTAATAATTTAGTTGTTAGAAAATAATTGATAGCTAAAATTTGTTGAAAATAAATTTAATGAGTCTTGCTTGAAAATTAATAAGCAAATCCTTAATGGGTTTTGATTAAAAGATAATAATTAAATTTTTAGTAATAAATATTTTATTAATTATAATTATTTCCATAAAAGGCTTTAATTGATTTTATTATTTTAAATATATATATATATATATATATTTCTAGCAAAAACTACTATTTATTTGACTAAAATATCACTATTTTATATAAAAGACCAAATCCACATTTTCCCATGGTTTTCAAAATTTTACTAGAAAAATCATATTATTAAATATTTTATTAATGAAATAAAATTTAGCTTAAGGACAACTAGATCATGATCATATTCCTATAGCTAACCACAATCATGAACATATACAACCCTTCAATTCATCAAATCATCCAAAAAATGCATACAAGCATAGATCTCAATTTATCAAAACATGATCTAACCCCTACTAGCAAAAATATGATCATGGCTTCAATAATCCAACATGAATATAAATCCCATTCACCAAAGGTGACATAATCTCTAGCATACTTCATCACAAATACTACCTATGATATGCATCAAACCTCAAATCAACATGCAATCAACCAAGATAATCCTTCCATGCATAAGTCCCATCTCCTTCACAAACATACATATATTCATACTTCAATCTCAACAATATATATATATATACTCCAATCCTATAATCATCCACCTATTATCAATATCACCCTATAGATATGCTTCTAGAGTTTAAAAGAAGGGTTGATGGTACTTACTTGGTTGATGAATGCCTTGAAGGAGTTTAGAGTAGATCTTAAGTCCTAGATGTCTAACTTTGTCCATGGGAGATGGCGAGAGCATGATTTATGGAGAAGAAGTCATTCGGCCAAGGGAGAGGAGTTTCGGCCGTGAGAGAGAGAGAGAGAGAGAGAGAGAGAGAGAGAGAGAGAGAGAGAAGAGATCATTAGTATGTTTATTCACATAGGTTCTCACTAGAGATCATGTTTGGAGAGGATGAAGTTGATAGAGTAAATTTACCTTGAAGATGTTCTTGTTCTTCACAGAAATTTCTGCTTTTGATCCGAAGTGGCAAGATGTTTTGAGGAGTTTGATATTAATAATGGTGTTGATGGACTCACGGCAGTGAGTAGGTCAAATCTAGAGATTTTAGAGAATGTTTGAAGTGGTTTGGAGTGGTATTAGGTGAAAGGAGGGAGTAGGTGTTCTTGGTGTACTATGTGTTCTTGAAGGTTGAAGAGAATAGAGAGTTCTTGGATGGAGGCTGCCGAAATTCTGAAGAGATTAGGGCTGCCAATCTGTTTGTAGGGTTTAGGAAGATGGTTTTTATGGTTTGGAAGGAAAAAGGAAAGGCTAGTTGTTAAAATCCTTGAAGAATATTTTTGGGAAGCAAATTTGGAAACTAGATATCACAAGAATATCTTTGATTATTGGAGAGCTTTTGGAGATCTTCCATGGACGAATTTCTGGGCAGTGTTTTAGTTGAATGAAAGCTGGTTGAAGGAGGCTTAGGGTGGCCGAAATTATGGAGTATAATGGTGGAGAGAAGGTCTGATTGTTTGAGGTATATTTTATAGAAAGTTGTTAAATCATGGTAGCTGGAATTTTGGTATCCAAATAAAGGAATGATTGCAGATTTTTTTTGGAATTCTTTTAGGCAGCCATGGCTAGATTTTCGTGTAGAAGCTTAAGGGAAATAATGGAGCTCTGTTACTGGAGGTTTAGGTAAGGTTTTTGCAGAATAAGGTTGGTGTTTCGGCTAGAAGAGAAATAGAAACCAAAGTTGGAAAATTTTTCTGCACAGTTTTTCGCTGAACAGCAATTTTCTGGGCAGATTTTTGGCTGCCATTTCTAGCCAACTTGCAGAGAGTTTGAAGGAGAATTTCGGGGGTATTCAAGGCTGGTTTCCAGCCTTCTTCATGGAGGAAAAACATGTCTAAGGTGCTGCACAAAATCTGGAAGAAATCACCTTGGTTTTGGACCTCCAAAGTAGAGATTTTGCCCAGAATTTTCACTGGTTTTGCACAGCCTTTGTGCAGCTCGAAAATGGCAGAAATAATTCATGTTTCAAATTGATCTTAAGGCCATTTTTCTGGAAGCATTTGGGAGGGAAAGTCAGCTAAGAAGCTCGACAATTTGAAGGTACAACAAGCTGAAAAATTTCAGCTCATTCTAAGAAGTAAGATGAACTAGTCTAGAGTGAAATTTCAGCAAGCTTACTAGAGGGATTTTTCCCGTTGGAATATCCTACCATTCTTCCACATTTTTCAGACCATGAGAAGCCTTTTACTAGGACATTTTGATCTCACAAGATCACAGCATTTTACTGAAATTTCTGGAAAGAAAATGGATAGAACATCTTGATCAAACCAAGGAGTTGAAAATTGAGGAAAATTAAGGATCAAAGGAAAATGAATTCCCTTTGAGAAATTTGAGTAGAGTAAAGGAGTGGAATGAGAATACTCCTAACATGTCTCTCTTAGGACCATCATCCCTACTTTACTCTAAGCTCATGAGACCGAAATTTCCTCCATTAAGCAAAAATAAAATTTAATCTAGCTAAAATTTCTATGATGGAATGCGAACCCAAGACCTCAAGAATTAATTCCAAAGCTCTAACCACTGCACCACAACAACTCTTGTTCTTATTTCCTCTCTAAAATTATTTTCCTATTTATTTCCCAAGCTATCTCCATATTTTCACCTTAGGGCAAAATTACCATTTTGCCCTTATCACTCAATAATTATAATCAAGCCCTCTAGACTATAAAACACAAATTCAATGCACATACAATCATATAAAAATATATTTAAACATGCAATAAAATATGATATGCATCCCAACCCCCTTACTCTAAGGTTGGTTTTGGCTGGGATTTCACATTGAAGGCATAAGAAGCTGGAAAAATTTCAGATCACTACATGAAGGAAAATGAACATAGCTAGAGTGAAGTTTTGAAGGTTCACTAGGGGAGTTAATTATCTTGGAACCTTCCCCATCTCTTCCACACTTTTGGTCCATAAGATGTCTTTCACTTAGATATTTTGAACCGTCAAAGCCACAGCACTTTACTGAAATTTCTAGAATGAAATTGGCTTGAATAAATTGAATAACTAAAGAAATTGAGAAGTAGGAAAAATTAAAGATCAAGAAAGGATAAATTCCCTTAGGAATTTCTGTAGGGTACAAGAATAGGATTAGGGTATTCCTATCATGTCTCCCCTAGGACAACACCTCTACTCTACTCTAAAGCACCTAAGGCCGAAAATACAACCTTTCCAAGCAAAAATAAAATTTAATCATGCTAAAGCTCCAATGATGGAATTTGAACCTAAAACCTCAAGAATTAATTCCAAAGCTCTAACCACTAAACCACAATGACTCTTATTCTTATTTTCTCTCTAAAATATTTTTCCTATTTAATCATCAAGCTATCTCCCTATTTTCACCTCAAGAAAAAATTACCATTTTGCCCTTCTTACTCAATGAACATATTTGAGCCCTCGAGACTATAACACACAAATCCAAAGCATAGAAAATCATATAAAAATATATTTAAACATGCAATAAAATATGATATGCATCCCAACCCCCTTACTCTAAGGTTGCTTTCGACTGGGGTTTCACACTACATACATAGACAAAGTGGTAAAAGGTTTAGCATGAACTAAAATAGTATACTGATGCCAGTTTCCAATCTAATAATAATGACTACAAGTCACAATCATGCTACGTGTTAAATTTGAGTGCTATCACTTGATTTATGAAATCATTGAAAAGAAAAATGTAAAAGATAGAGAGAGTTCCCATTTATTAGAACATAGCTTATCAAAATATAAAGGCATTATCATAAAAGTAACATGATGGTCATGTTCAGTCATTTGGTATTAGATACATGAATAATTAGGTCTAGTGTAAGTGGGAGATTGTTAGGATTGTGCCTTAAAAGCAATCATTTCTACAATATATTTCGCACATTAAATTAATAAAATGCATTTTTTATCTTTCCGTTTCTTTATTGTATATGTTTATGTGTATAAAACTGTTAGATAATTTCCCAAGCACAACACTATATTAATGAATTCACCATAGAGATCGTGAAGTGAGATTCTTACTATACTGGATTGTGTTTGTGCTTAAGTTATCCCTAGTCATAGTATTAATGAGACGTGACATCATTAATGCGATAAGACTAGCACGTGTTATAATTCTTGATTTGATCAAGTGGTGATTTTCACATTCATGAGTATTGTGACATTCAAAGTTAACATGTCGATGTTTTTTACTTGAACAAGTACATTGGATGACCTAGCTATGAAATAATCACATGGATAATTATTTAGTCCTACTGATAGAATCTCGTTATAGCAAATGTACAAGTATCCGTAGACTTGAGATCTCCCAGATACTTTGTTTGTTGAACATTGTACTTTTATTCTAATATTTGGAGTTAGATTGAGGGTTGCCTATAAAATAGATATTGGGTACAATGTGAAGTAAATGGAAGTAGTTGAGAGGATTAATAAAAGATTCACCACTCCTAATAGTAAGAGCGAATATTTGAAGGCTACTTATAGGAATCATTACTCAAGAAGTTCTGGGCCATGGCAATTATATATTGGAAATAGTTCCAATTGATACACATGTTAAGTAATGGAAACTAAGAACAAGTACTAAAATTTTCCAGCTAAAATTAATTTATATTCTGAAGGGAGTTAGCACTAATTTCATGCTCTGAACCACATGAGATATTGTATGGTAGAATTTTATTGCAATGACGTTTTGCTATTGAAATATTCATGTCAAGCCACTTGACTTTCTAGACTTTTTGGTGGTCATGATGTATTGCTAGATACTGCACATAATCTGCCAAATATAAATTTATTAATTATAGAATTATCAAATTTAACCCCAATTAGAATTAATAAATTAATTTTAATTAATAAAAGGATTAGTAATTCTATTATGATAGAATTAATTCATATTAGCTACCAATTGACTAGAAAACCTAATAGGTCATACACAATAGAGGAAATGGTACTCAAGATGTTATATAATAATATTATAGGATTAATTTGTGAGAATAAATAATATTAATTGGATGAAATTGCAATTATTTAAAAGGTTTGTGGTTGAATTATAAACTAGTTATAATTCAAGGGGCCTTAGTGCAATTTTAGAAATCCAAAACCCATAAAAGAAAGAATACTAGAAAAGTCTTCTTGTTTCCTAAAAGGTTTTGGAAAACAAGAAAGACAAGTTTCATGTGGCTAAAAGAAAAGGGGAAAACTAAGTTCTTTCCTAAAAGGTTTAGGAAATAATCTCTGTCGAGTTTCATAGTGGATATATGTGTGTGTGTGTGTGTGTGTGTGTGTGTGTGTGCGTGTGTAGTACGTAGTGGGTCAGTTTTTTCCTGAAGATTGCATTAGCTATTTCCTTTTTCTTCTTTGACGTTAGAACACAACAACATGTTTCTTTCCTAAAAATTAGAACCTAGCCACCGCTAAATTTTTCTACAATAAAATTTTGATGGTTCTTAAGTACGTTCCTCATGTGGACTTTTATTAGAGAAATTCATATGCTTGGAATTTGGTGGCTCGATTGGATTGACTTTAGAAGGGGATTCGTGCGGAAGAAAATTTTATAAGCTACATTTTTTATGTAACTAATTTTTCTTCCTTCTCCTAATCTGTTTAATTATATATGAGTGACCCTCTGCGTTGATTTCATTTTATTTTTTTGCTGCATGTAGACCCCCCATAAATTTAATAAAATCCAAAGGAAAATGAAAACGTCATGGATTTAGTGGTTTTATTGAAAAGAATCTCAAAGGATTTTCACAATGACAACCACTAAGTCATGAATATCACACCTTCCCTAAACACCAAAGCATCTCCCAATTACAACATCAACTATATAAACCAACCATCTCCTTAATTTATTCACCACTACTTTAATAAAATTTTCAACCTTTACAAGATATGGTACAACAACAAACAAAACTACTAACATAATGCTTTCATCCTCAACACTCTAATTCTCAAATCTCTAATACCCATACAAAAATAATGAAACCAATCCTATTGTACAACAATCAATCACAAATAGCTATTATACAATAAGATCTTCTCAACAACAATAACAATAGCCCATTATAACAACATTTCCATCTTAAGAATACTAATGCAATAACAAATACACTCGTTCCCAACAACAACAATAGTATACAATAAGGCCAAATACAAAAGCAAAAATTAAATTCAAAGAGTCTATAGTGCATACAATTTCCCAATATGGTACATTCAACAATATATAAATAGTAGTAATATTAATAATACAACAAACATATTGATACAACCTTTTGAAACAAAATGCAATTTATTGATCTCTATTACAAAAAATAGTGAATTGAAACAATATACAAACTGGGTATAAAAAGGAAAAGAAGTCTAAATTATAAGTAAAGGTTAGGATTATATACAAATAGACAAACAAATATTTACACAGTATTTATAAATATATACATAGCTAAATCAACAAGACACAAGTATTTCAAGATATTGCCATTCCTTGGTAATGGCTCCAAAATCTTGATGTGGGGTTTTGCGTGTATTGGAAATAGTAAAAACAATCCATAAAAATCAAGTTTTAAATTTAAAATTCTAAGCACTAAAACCACACATGTAGGTAAGTATACCAATCAAATAGTATAGGGTATAACGAGTGTCAAATCTATGGGAACATAGCGATTAACACTACTTTGCTCTCATTTCATTGTCTAGCCAAAATGAATATATGAAATACATGAAATTACACTACACTAGGAAACTACCATGTTCTCACTCAAGGAAGAATCACAAGTTCATCATGGGATTATAAAGAGAGAAAGACCATGTAACAAAGAGAATTCTCCTATTGAACACCTCAAAGATGAGTATCCTTGGACCATAAATCCTAACTCTAGACATTGGAGTGAGTCAAATATCAATATAACTCTCTCTCTCGAGTTATGAGATTCGTAATCTCTAAATTAGATTAATCGGTATCTCTACCTAATCAACCAAACCCAAGATGGCATTAAACACCACCCACAATCCCAAAATATCTGGAAGCCAAAAAATACCTATCTCTAGGCAATTTCATGAACATATTAGTTATTAGCTCTAATCCACATCCTCCCTCTCGGGTTAATTGAAGGTGGCAAACATTAAATTAGCTAAGTGGGTGATCTATCCTTAACCCCATCTCCCAAAATCATTAAGGAAGAACATTAAATTGAAGAGATTTAACTAAAACCCACTCAACCAAAATAACACAATCAATACAAATAACCAAATTCCATAAGGATAAAGATCTAAGAAAAATACATCAACTCAAGGTACAAAATAAGGAACAACCCTTTATTACAATTATAAACCAAAATATAGCATAATATTGACAAAGTAAAATCTACAGGAGAGGGAAAAGTACAACCAACAAACAAGCTATGCTCTTCTACTTCCTTGAGACCCTCTTTGCAACCCCTCTTCTTCCTCCTCAATTCTTCAAGTTCCTTCTCTTCTTCTTGTAAAAAAAAGCTTCCTAGAGGTTCTCTTGGTTTCTAGTCAACCATGGATGCATATTTAGGGTTTATAATGGGGTATGTATATCTAAAAGTGAAGAAAACTCAGAAAATTTGCGAATTTGTGCAACTAGGCTGCCCAAGAAAGTGGAACTTGCTTGGGCTGCCAAGTTTTCCAAAAACAATGTGGCCTTAGGAAGTTCAACTTCCCTGGGCTGGCTAGGCGCAATAATGAATGAAGTAGGAGGCCTAGGGAGGTGAAAGCTCTCTCAGCTGCCACCTAAAATTACATTACACACGCATATATATACAAATACTAGACAGCTAATGGAAGTTAAGCTTCCTTGGGCTGCCACCTACTACACATATATACATTCACATATACAACTAAGCGGCCTAGGGAAGTTAAGCTTTCTTGGGCCACTAGCTAAAGAAAATAGTATACATATACACATGATTTGGCAGCTAACAGAAGCTAAGCTTCTCTTGGCCTCTTAGTTTCTGGATGATACACAATTACAAAAAATGCTAGGCGGCCTAGGAAACTTAAGGTTCCCTTCCCCCCCCCTCTTCATCTTCTTGGCCTTGCCTTGTTTTATTTGCATTTCTTCAATTTTTCTCACTTTCTACTCATTTTCATCTTTATTCACCTTCATGTGGAATTTTTAAATTCCTACAAAAATAGGATGAAAATAGTGGGGTGAGCACTCATTTAAATAAGACTATCACAATTAAAGCACAAAACACTAGAAAATATATATGTGATAAGACCTGATCATATTGCACTCAACTGTTGTGGATGAAATAGATGTTGGAAGACTATGGTGTCAATCAACAAGAATTAATTGTCTACTATGACAATACAAGTGCTATTAACATTTTGAATCCAGTTCAACTTCGTAGGACAGAATATATTAACATTAGACATTATTTCATCAAATATCTTGTTGATTAGCAGAATATGAAAATTGAATATGTGAACACTCATAAGCAATTTGCTAACACCTTCACAAAACCACTTGATGTGACACTAATTGAAGAATTGAAAAAAGCATTGGGAGTTTGTTCATTTTGACACTAGGTATTCTGTGCCAAACTCTATATATAATTATTTTTTGTTTTTCTTTGACAAATTTTACGGAAAAAAAAATTGTTCTATTTTGGATACAATTAAATATATGTTGCAAGTATGTAGAAGTTATGAGATAACGACAACTCTACAAAAAGATACTTGCATTAGTTAAATCCCATTTTGGAACTCACTCTATAAAAGTTAAGGTGGAGACAAGAATACTAAGGATTACAAGCATTCAAGGAAAATCAAATCTTTTCAAAGAGGAATTGCATCTAATTCCTTGTTCTCTGAACAAAAAAAAAGAGGTTTCATTGCTTTAGTTGTCGAATTACTCTTTTTCCCATTGGTGAAGAACCCTAAGAAATAGCAAAGAAACCTCAAAGGAATCTGCATCGAGTCTTGGCTACTGAAGATTTCTCAGACAAGTAGTCATCTTCTTATGGCGTCTCAACACATAATATAAAGACAACTATGGAGATTGGTAAAAATATCACTATTAAAACTGAAAAATTTTAGAGGGGGTGAATAAGGTTTTTGGCAAACAAGAGTTGACTAAAAACTATTGTTCCAAAAAAAAAAAAAACTTTCGAACTAAAGAGCAGAAATACTTCGTGCTTTCTAGAAGATTTTGCGATTTCAAGAATGTAGCCAGAAGACTTTTAAATCAGCACAAAGTGTTATGAAATGAAGATGGGTAGTTGAGATCTTAAATGACAGGTTTAAATCAAAATAAGAAGATCATAAAGGATTCATTGATTTTTAGCAAAAAGAAATAGAGAATTTAAGGTGAAAGAATTAGTGAAGAAATTTAAGCAACTAAGGCACAAAGTAAAACTTATGGATTTGCAATGGTGTGATCCTAAAAAAAGATCCGCATCCACTACCTTAAGTTCTTACTTAAGAATTTCAAACATAACTCACTAAAACCTTTTTCCCAACTTAATGGTGGTAGGTGACACCAATCTTACACAAGAGGATCACCACTCTTGCTTTTACACTCAATCTCTTTAATCACAACAATCAAGGCTCACCCCGTCTAGGTTTTTCCTTCTCAACCTTGAGACAAGTTAGAATGAAGCAAAGGTCACAGAAATAGCTCACAAATTTGAGAAGATTGCAAACAGATTGAGCACCAACATCTTTTACCTTTTTGAACAGTTTTATTTCACTTTTGAAGCACAAATAAAAAAGGAGATTTTTGTATTCTAAAATGTAAGAGTGTTTCCGAGAAAGATAGCACAAAAATTTGATTCAAAATCAAGTTTTGAAAACTTCTATAGGAGCAAAAGGTAAGATAGCAATGACTAGTAACGGCTAGTTTTTCGCTGTTAGATTTTTCGAACGTTTGTACTCAAGGATTGGAAGAAGATGCATCCAAATGGTGAGTCTAAAATGACACTTTTTTAGGAAAAAATATTTTCACACTATTACAGAGTTTTGGATGAAACTTTTGGATGTAATGTCCTTGAAAACTACTCAATCCAAACATATGAAAGCTTACTCTTTAAAATCATTTTATTTGCGTGCTTCAAGGAAGAAACAAACTGAATCATAAGGTAAATGAGACATAAGGTTCTTTCATTATACCTTAACAAATGATTCCTAGTCTAAGGTTCTTTCATGAAGACTTCACAATTTGTAAGCTCTCAAGTGGAATTTGATCAAGTGCTTCTTTAGATTTCATTTGCTTAGCAACCTCATTTGTATGCCTTGAAAGAATTAGGGTCAAACATGTCCTTTCATATATAAGTTACACAAGTTGGTCGTCATTAATGTTTGTCATAAGTTAAAACACAGGAGAATGGCCTTAGGGCTAATAATCTTCCCCTTCTTGAGTGATTACAAACTTGATAGGATTATGATATAAAAATAATAATATGTACAGTACAGACATGTTACACTGACAGAAACAAGAATATTTTTAACAGAAAAGCATTCTCTTATTATAGGACTCATGGAGTGCTTATGAGATTAAGATAATAAAATTTAAGCATGCACTCATAAATATGGCCTAATGAGCCTATGGCCCAACCAACCTCCTTATCCTCATTCCTTCCATATAGAGGACTATTTCTTTAAGGAAATAGCCAAATAATTATCACAAAAAAAATGTATAGTTTATGTACATAAATGAGTGTAGATGATAAGACGTGAGATGTAATGGTCCCCCTTTATATGCGCATATATGAACATAAGATATAGAGCTATGAAGTGCATTTTAAAAATAAGAAAGAATTCCAAAATTTTGGACTTCCATAATGGGGTAAAATGTGATAGAAGCTAGCCTTTTAAAGAGTTATTTTTGGACTGCTATTTTGGGTTGAAGAAATGCGGGTCCAAAACTCCCACTATATATGTGCAGGGTAAAAAAGAATTTTCACAAAGATAGATAAGAGGTTTTCAATCGAACCCAGTTTTCTCAAGGTATTTCAACACAAAGAATTGTTTGTGCAACCCAAAAAAAAAAAAAAAAAAAAACTGCACAGTTTTTTTAAGCATAAAGATCCTCATCATCCGAATATTTAACAAAGTGCATATCACAACTATAGTAAAAAACAAATCATTAAAGCAAGTTAAAATCAGTTGGAATGCATAATGGACTCATACCCATATTTTAAACTCCTTATTCCATAATAGTAATAATATCCCATCAGAGTCTCCATTAAGTCTCCCAATTATTTACAGTCCGTATTCTCAAACCACAAACAATCCTAAATAGTCTGTATATCCATAACATATATTCTCATATCATAGTTCCCAATCCACCATTTTCAATACAATCCATCATTAATTATAATTCTTAGTTCTTAGTTCATAATCCACCACCATTCATACTTCACAATTCATACCACAATTCAACAATTCACAATCACAATATATACTCTTCCTCTTTGTCATCAATTCGAATGCAAAAATGATAGAATAAAGAGGTCAAACAAAAAAAGTGTGCTTATGGACAAACCACGAACAAGAGAATAGATACATATAGTCAAAAAGATCAATAGGGGATAAGTGCAAAAATAAATTGTTCAATTTCTAATACAAAAATTATAAAATTGTTTGTTAATAGGAAAGCAATAAAAGTTGTTCCAGCATAGGAAATCTGTAAGCAGAATGCAGGATTTGCCAGTCAAGAAATATGGATTGTTGTAGACTCAGTTGGAATGCATAATAGACTCATACCCATATTTTAAACTCCTTATTCCAGAATAGTAATGATATCACATCATAGTCTCCACTAAGTTTCCCAATTGTTTACAGTTCGTATTCTCAAACCACAAACAATCCTAAATATTCTGTATATCCATAGCATATATTCTCATATCATAGTTTCCAATCCACCATTTTCAATACAATCCATCATTAATCATAATTCTTAGTTCATAGTTCACAATCCACCACCATTCATACTTCACAATTCATACCACAAATGAACAATTCACAATCCACCACAATTCAACAATTCACAATCACAATATATACTCTTCCTCTTTGTCATCAATCCAAATGCAGAAAAGATAGAATAAAGAGGTAAAAAAAAAAAAAAAAGTGTGCTTTTGGACAAACCATGAATAAGAGAATAGATATATATAGTTAGAAAGATAATAGGGGATAAGTGCAAAAATAAGTTGTTCAATTTCTAATACAAAAATTATAAAATTGTTTGCTAATAGGAAAGTAATAAAAGTTCTTCAAGCATAGGAAATCTGTAAGCAACATGCGGGATTTGCCAGTCAGGAAATATGGATTGTTGTAGACTTAGTCCCGGCATCCCTTTTTTAAATGTTGTCCAACAATTCGGCTGGACTTTCTTTTTACTACCATATTCTTTTGTTGTTTACTAGATAAACTTCTAGCTATGGTTAGCTTGGGCGCATGTAATGCAGTAGGGGAATCTGAGGTAGGGACTTCACTCTCTTTCTTACTTTCTTCTTTTTTTCTCTAATTCCTTTTCCTGCTCTATTTGTGCATCTTGATCAGTTTGTTCACCAGGTGTGTGTTCGTCTTCAGCAAAAGCAGTTTCTTTTCTAGTCATTTGTTCTTCAAAAGGGGCTTGTTCATCATAGAATTCCTCAGTGGCCATTTCTTCCTTCTTTTCTTTGACATTTCTCAATTTGGTTCCTAAATTCTGTATTTCAGTTGTAACTTTTGCCTGAAATCCATTAAATTTCTTTGTTCAGCTGCTAATGGCTTCCAAGATACTTTAAGTTAAATTGCTCTCCTCAATCCTTTGCTTGCCATTGTCTGAGGATTCTTCCCCCATTTTAGACTTTCATCTCATCCCTGTTTGGGCAGCAAGAGCAGTTCTTTTTCCTTCACCCGATTTTTAATAGTTTTCCTTTTCTTCAAAGTAAGATCCACTTGAACAAAACCCATTTTTTCAAAAGCTTCCATGTTATACATGCTTGTCTTAAGCTAACTAGGCATAGAAGTATTTAGATCTACATTGAAATGACTGAAGACTTTAGTCAATAGATTGTCGTATAGGAGTGCCTTGTGAGATGTTTTTCTTGATTGCATCATCAACTTGACTGCCAAAAAGCCAAAACTGATCTATCAACCTTCAGATAGGGCCAACATCAGTATTATTTTCATGATCCTTACTGATATCTTATGTGCAAAAGTTGGAGCAACCATAGTCAACACCATAAGGTGCAAAATCCTTCCAGCACTAATTAACCATTTTGAATTTTTGTCACTTGAGTTCTTCAAACTCTTTCCACTAGTAAATTTCTCCTTAAATCATCCTAAATCAGAAAGGTTTGGCCTTTCAGGGAATTTGTTCATTTCGAAAAATTTAATCCCTCTATCTCTTACTCTAAAAATTTGGTTCAACAGCCGATGGTCAAATTCCATATTCACTTATCCTACTCTAGTGCTATACCATTGTAACATAAATGTGAAACCCCGGTCAAAACCAACCTTAGAGTAAGGGAGTTGGGATGCATATCATACTTTATTTCATAATTAAATATATTTTCATATGATTTCTATGTGCTTTGGATTTGGTTTTTATTGTCTTGAAGTCTTGTTGGTGAGTATTGTGTGAGAGGGGCAAAATGGTAATTTTTGCCCGAAGTGAAAATAGGGAGATAGATTGTGGATTGAATAGAAAATAATTTTTCCTAGTGGCAATAGCAACAAGAATTGTTGTGGTTTAGTGGTTATACCTTGGAATTAATTCTTGAGGTCTTGGGTTCAAATTCCATCATAGAAGCTTTAGCTAGATTAAATTTTATTTTTGCTTGTGTAACACCCCACTACCTAGGCCCAACAGGGCCGAGGATGTCGCCCCGTCCAAAGGACAAGGGGTCTTTATAACTAGGTTACATGAAAATAAAATAAAACAAAAGACTTTAAAATTAAATTTATTACAACCCAAAAGATAAATATTGGCACAAATCCAAAATAAATTGTTTGCAACAATCTCTCAAACAACACATAAAGTAAATAGCATGAGTCTTCAAGCACAGGCAACATTCTAGCTAATGATCTCCACAGCAGGATCTTCCTGAAAATATGGCATAAAAGGTGGCGAGATAAAAATCCCAATAAGCCCGTGTGTGCTTTGAGTGTTTCAGGTAAAATAATTCATGTATGCAAGTTGTAAAAGTTTCATAAGAAAAGGTGCTGTCAAGCAATAAATAAGTGTTGAAAATAAAGAGTGGTGTTTCGCTTTTCAAACCATACATGTGCACAATAAATACAACCACTTAAATGGGTAGCCATGGGTTACCACACGTTGGGCCCCAAGACTAAATAAAAGTCAGAATGCCACACTTTGTGCAAGCTGACAAAAGGTAGGTGTACAGCCTATCGGGTGAGATACTCCTCCATCTCTACACCCAAACTAACCGGTTGTCCACTCCGAAACACACAGTCCACATGACTGAAACTTGCTAGCTCGAACCGGTATGACCTACCGGACTGGCATCCTATCCAGGAAGGACTCACCCCTCAGAGGTGGCCACCTACTGAGAGACTTACCTTAACCCTTCAAAGACTAGTCCTGGTGGTCTACCCTTATTGAGTACTCAACGTTGATTGCTCCACTTGGGAGAAAATTGATCAAACTTTGCTTTATTTAGAAATAGCAATTAAGGGTTTCCAAAAGTCTAGTCAAGTTGGGTTTTAGGAAAAGTTTAGATTTGTGTAAAACTGCTTGTTCAATTTTCAAATGATTTGCTTGACTGAAATAAAAAGGAAAAACAGTCCTTAATTGCCTTTACAAATAAATGTCCATATACGTTGCGTTTGCTTGCCACAATAACTTTTGGTCTTCACAAAACTCCATGCAAGAGCTTACTTGCTTCTTTGCTTGCTCTAACTCAAAAGTCTTCCAAGGCTGACCTAACCCCGCGTGGGGTAAACACAAAACATAAGGTCACATTCAAGCTATACCTGCCTTACATAAATAATTCTTAACTCAACTAGTTACAACCATGATTAACCATGACCTCAATGTCCTAAGCTTTAAGGCTAGATACTAAAGAATTTTATAAAATAAGTCTAGTTTGATAAGTTAAAATAACTAGGGGTTCTAAAATAATTGCTAATAAATTATAGACTCAAATAACAACTTTTGAGTGTTATTAATAATAAATAAACTAAGGTTTGAATTTTAAATAATATTAAGTCCTAAATAATTTTAATAAATGATGATTTAAAAATAGCTTTATTATAAATAAATAATAAATTAAATAATTTTTAATTTAAATATTTTTTAATAGATAATAATTAATTAATAATAAATAAAATTAAGAATAAATGAATTTTATCAAATTTTTTTAAATAAAAATATTAATATCCTAATTAAATATTTCCAATCCAACTCCCCTAGTGTTTCGAATTTTGAGGGAAAATATAGTAGTAATTCTAATTTTTTTATAATAAATTTTGTTAATGAACATAACCTAGAATTAATAAGAAAATAATCTCTTATCATGATTTTCCTAGTGCTAGAAAAGATTCATGATCACATTCTCCATCATCAAACAATAAACCATTCCATTCATGAACATACACTTGAACTATCGCATACCATCACATGGCCAAAATCCTACTAAGCATAATCATCAATGATGGTTTCCATGGAAAAATAAGAACATAAAAACCTAATCACCTTTGGTTTCATAATATCTAATCATGCTTCAAATATCCATAAAATTCATTAAGCATGAAGAACATACATTGATTCGAAAGGAAAATACCTATATCCTAGTCATATACAACAATCATCATGTCCTAACCCTAATCCCTTTATGCATATACTCAATCTCCCAATCATATTCCATCTCCCTATCAACACCTAAGAGACATGATTTTAGAATTTAATAAGAGAGATTTAAGAATGAATACTTGATTGTCGAGTACTTAGAAGAAGACAAAAGAAGGTCCACGTGCGATGGAGTGTCTTGAATGGTCCAACGAAACAATCGATCATGGTTAATGATTGATCAACCATTTCGGTTAGAAGAGAGAGAGAGAGAGAGAGAGAGAGAGAGAGAGAGAGAGAGAGAGAGAGAGAGAGAGAGAGAGAGAGAGAGAGAGAGAGAGAGAGAGAGAGAGAGAGAGAGAGAGAGAGAGAGAACAATAGTATGATATAATCGAATGGAAGAAGATGAACAAGAAGGGTGTTCTTGACTTACCTTGTTGATGTTCTTGAGACTTTCAAGAAAAATGTTAATTTCGATCCGCTTGAAAATTTTTGTTTGCGAGGTTTTGTGTTATAAATACCAGAAATGAGGTTTAGGGATTAAATAAAAGTGATTTGGAGTGTTTGAGAGTGATTGGAGGTGTTTGGAGTAGGGTTAGGCTTGAAGAAGATTAGTGTGTGTTCTTGGTATTCTTGGTGAAAATGGAGAGAATTTGGAAGAATGCTGCACGAATTTTGGTGGAAGGCTGGTCGAATGGTATGGAATGAGTGAGGGTTTTGGTTTTCAGCTAGAAAGAGAGGGGATGATCAGATTTTTTGAAATTTAAATGGAGGAACTAGTGGAGAGGTTTAAGGTAAGAGGTTAGCTATGGTGTTTTGATCAAGAGAGGTTTCTATGGTCTTCAATGGTGCCAGCTGAACATGGACTTTTTCCTGAAATGATTGAAGGTTAATGTTGCTCAAGGCTGGCCAAAATTCAGTCCATGAAGGCAGAGAAAATTCTGGTTAATTAGCCTAATGCAAGAGTGGTTTTAATGGAGTAAAATGCTGAAATTATTTGAAGTTCAAAAGAGTTTGAATGGAGTGATCTAAGGAGTGTTTTGTGGTGCAGCTATGCAGTCCTTATGCTCAAGGTAAGAGTGGGGTTTATGGTGTTCAGTCTACAGCTGAGCAAGCTAAATTTTTACAGAGGTTGAAGATGATTTTCGGCCTTAGGCTAGAAGGAAGCAAGGCTGGAAAATTTTGGTTTCATGTTGTTCAAAATTTTCGATGATTGCAGAATTTTTGGTGCAGATTTTTGCACACTCTTAGCTCGATTTTTAGAGGTTCTTCTGGGGTGTTTGAGGGTCTTCCAAGGTTGGTTTTTCAGCCTTATTTCTGGACAAATATAGAAGAGATTTGCTGGCTTGAAGGTGAACTAAAAACAGCTTCATTTCCTTGATTGCAAGCTGTGAAACGCCCAGTTTTTTTTTCTGGTTTGGTGCTATTTTGTGCAGTCCGAAATTTGCACAGTTTTTCCAGCTTCCAAGCCACATAAAATGACCATTTTCTTGGTAGAAAATGAATGGGATTATGGCATGAATTTTCGAAGAGAGGGGCTGCAACAATTGTGGAAAATTTCCAGATTTCTTTCCACTAAAGTATGAATAACATGAAGGTAGATTTGAAGGTCCTTTCATGGTGATTGATTTTCTCTTGGAACCCTCCCTATTTACCCTCCTATTTTCGGCAAACTACCCAACCACCATAGCTGATTTTTGAATTTCATGGTGGAGGAGTTATCACAGATTTTTTTTGGAATTTAAAAGAAAGGATTTAATGGTTTTGAATTATAAAGATGTTAGGACAAGCTAGAGGTAATAAATAGGACAAGAATTCCTCTAGAATTCTTTTTAGGACATGAGGAAAAGATTAGGACATTCTCTTCATGTCTCCCTTAAGACAACATTCCTATTTTTATGGAATGAAAAAAAACAAAAATTCAAACTTAATGAAAATAATCATGATAAAACTTAAATAATGGGATTTGAACTGATGACCTTAGAAATTAATTCACCAAGCTCTAACCACTAAACCACACTAACTCTTGTTCTTATTTTCTCACCCACATATTTTTCTTATCTACTCCTCAAGTTATCTCCCTATTCTGACCTCAAGCAAAATTACCATTTTACCTCTCCTACTCAACAAGCATAACTAAGCATTTAAATCTATAATCCACGATTCTAAAGCACATAAAATCATTCAAAAACATATATTTCATGCAAAATAATATGATATGCATTCCTGACCCCCTTACTCTAGAGTTGGTTTTAGGTGGGGTTTCACAGCTTGGGGGGAATTGGTTTCGGCCCTAAGGGCCTAGAGCAAGAAGTGATGATGTCCTAGGAGAGACGTGATAGGAGTAATCTCATTCCACTCCTTTACTCTACTCAAAATTCTTAAAGGGAAATTCATTTTTCCTTGATCTTTGATTTTCCTCAATTCTCAACTCCTTAGTTTGATCAAGATGTTCTAGCCTTTTTCTTTCCAGAAAATTCAGTAAAGTGCTGAGGTCTTTTAGGACCAAAGTGTCTTGGTAAAATACTTCTTATAGTCTGAAAATATGGAAGAGTTGTGGGAAATTCCAAGAGGAAAAATCCTTCTAGTGAGCTTGCTGAAATTTCATTCTAGACTAGTTCATCTTCCTTCATGGAATGAGCTGAAATTTTCCAGCTTGTTGTACCTTCAAAATGTCGAGCTCCTTAGCTAACATTCCCTCCCAAATGCTGCCAGAAAAATGGCCTTAATTTTAGCTTGAAACATGAATTATTTCTGCCATTTTCGGACTGCTCAAGGGCTGTACAAAACTAGTGAAAATTCTGGGCAAAATCGCAGCTTTGGAGGCTCAAAACCAAGCTGTTTTCTTCCAGATTTTGTGCAGTAACTTAGCCATGTTTTTCCTCCATGAAGAAGGCTGGAAACCAGCCTTGAATACCCCAGAAATCTCCCTCCAAACTCGCTGCAAATTGGCTAGAAGTGGCAGCCAAAATTCTGCCCAGAAAAATTTATGTTCAGCGAAATTCTGGGCAGTCAAACTTCCAGCTTTGTTTCCTATTTTTCTTCCAGTCGAAACACCAGCCCTAATCTGTTAAAACCTTCCTTAAACCTCCATTAATAGAGCTCCATTGTTTCCTTCAAGCTTCTGGACGAAAGGCAGCAATGGCTGTCCGAAAATCTCTCCAACAAATCCCTGCAATTTAGCTTGATTGGTTTCCAAAATTTCAGCCATTTTGTTTAGCAACTTTCCATAAAATCTTACCCCATTGACCAGACATCTTCTTCACCATTATGCACCTCAATTTCGGTCATCATAAGCTACCTTGAACCATCTTTAATTCCTCAGAACAGCTGCTCAACCAGTCGGCCATAGTAGACCTTCAAAGCTGTCCAAACAATCAAGATATTCTTAGAATATTTAGTTTCCAAAATCACTTCCTAAAAATATTCTACCAAGATTGTAACAACTAACCTTTCCTTTTCCCTCTCAAATCAGAGAAAACATCCTCCTAAACCCTATAGAATTTTGGCAGCCCTAATTCCATAGAATTTCGGCAGCTACAACATCCATTCTCTCGATTTTTCTTCAGCCACCAAGAACACACACACACTACACCAAGAACACCTACTACTTGCTTTCACCTAATACACCTTCAAACCACTTCAAACCCTCTCGAAAATCTCCAGATTTAGTCTACTCACTGCTGTGAATCCATCAACACCATTCTTAACATCAATCTCCATGAATCATCTTGCTACTTCATATCAAAACCAGAAATTTTTGTGAATGACAAGAACACAATCAAGATAAACTTATTCTAGCAACTTCATCTTCCCTAACCTTGATCTCCAATGAGAACCTATGCGAATAAACATACTAATGATTTCTTCTTCTTCTTCTTCTCTCTCTCTCTCTCTCATGGCCGAAATCACTCTTTTTTGGCCGGATGACTTCTCCTTCCATAATCTTGTTCTCGCCATCTCTCTTGGACAAGGTTAGCCATCTAGGAGTTGGGATCTACTCTAAACTCTTTCAAAGCATTCATCAACCAAGTAAGTACCTTCAATCTTTCTTTTAAACTCTAGAATCATGTCTTTAGGATGATGTTGTTAAAAGATGAATGGCGATGGGATTGAGGATGTGTTGTTGATGATTGAAGCATGAGTACATGTATGATTGTGAAGGAGATGAGATTTATGCATGGAATGATTATATTGGTTGGTTGTATGTGGAATTGAGTTTGATGCATGTCATAGGTAGTATGTGTGATGAAGTATGCTAAAGATTATGTCACCTTTGGTGAATAGGAGTTATATGCATGACTAGAATATTGAAGCCATGATCATGTTTATGCTAGTAAAGGTTAAATCTTGTCTTAATAAATTTAGATCTATGCCTATATGCAAGATTTGGATGATTTAATGAATTGAGGGATTGTGTATGTTCTTGATTGAGGATGGCCATAGAAATTTGATCATGATATAGTTGTCCCTAAAACTAATTTTCACTTTATGCATAAAATACTCAATAAAATAATATTGCTAGTATTTTCGAAAAACTCTAGGAAGGGTAGATTTGGAATTATTATATATATAAAAGGATATTTTAGTCAAATAAATAATAATTTTGATATAAAATAAAATAAATAAATATTATTTAAAATAAAGAGATCAATTAAAACTTTATGAGAATGATTCATAATTAGTAAAATATTTACTAAATCAAAACCCTCAAGGATTTACTTATTATTTTCCAAGAAAGGCTTATTAAATTTAATCTCAACTAGTTTTAGCTATCAATTATTTTCTAATAACTAAACTATCATTAAATCACTATTTTACCTAGTACCATCTATGACTCTTGATCAAATAAACTCTAAATTTTTCCTAACAAGGTTTAAACTTTCAACTTATTAGAATTTATTTCCCAAACCATTAATTATTTTAAATAACAAATTAACCTTAGCTTATAAACCTATTTAGTTATTATTTTATCTTAAAGCTTGGGACACTAGGATCATGGTAGTAGTGAATTGAATTGATTTAAAATTGAGGAAGTGATTTGTGACTTGAAATTGATTAAGATTTGTATTTACTCATGTGGGGTTAGGTTAGCTGTTCGAGACATTGTTGTTGTGAGCAAGAATCAGGTAAGCTCCAGCATAAAACCTGTTTGATGCAAAATGTTTATTATGGCAAGCCAAGTGTAGAGTGCGTGGACACTCATTTATGTAAAGGCAATTGAGGGTTAAATCCTTTCTTATTTCAAACATTTGAATTATTTAAAAGCCAATGAGCAGATTTACTCAAACTCAACCTCTTCCTAAAACTGATTTTGTTAAAGACTTTGGAAAACCCATAAATTGCCATTTTCATGTGGAACAGTGTTTTGTTCATTTTATCCCAAGTGGGAAACATCGTTGAGTACTTAATAGGGGTGGACTACTAGGACTAGTCTTTGAAGGGTTAGCGTAAGTCTCTCAGCAGGTGGCCACCTCTGAGGGGTGAGTCCTTCCCGGATAAGATGTCAGTCCAGTAAGTCGTGTCGGTCCGAGCTAGCAGTTTGTTTTCAGTCAAGTGGCTGTGTTTTGCTGAAATGGACACTCGGTTGTTGTTTGGGTGTAGAGAAGGAGGAGTATCTTGTCCAGTAGGCCGATCACCTACTTTTGTCAGTCTGCACAAAGTGTCGGCATTCTGACCGGTTATGGGGCCCAACGTGTGGTAACCCATATCCCTTTCTTTCGAGTGGTTGATTTTATTACTTATGTACGGCTAGATAAGCCAAAACACCACTCTTTCTTTTGACTAATGTTTGATGCTTGCCAATGTTTCTCTTGTAAAAGTTTCACACTTTGCATCCACGAACTGTTTTCACTAAACACCCAAAGCACACACGGACTTATTGAGATTTCTGTCTCATCACCTTTTTATCATAATTTCAGGTTGATCCTGCTTTGGGGTCGAGTAGCTAGTAATATCTGCCTTGGAAGAGAATGTGTCTTTTGATTTTATGTATTGCTTTGGGGAGACGAGAGTGGATAATTTTATTTATGATTTTTGTTTTGGAGTTTCATGGATTTACTGTTGGAGCATTTTAGGTTGAAATAAAATTTTAAGTTAAAGTATTATTTTATTTCAGCCATTTTATTTGTGTGACCTAGTTATAAAGACCCTTTGTCCTTTGGACGGGGCGACATCCCCGGCCCTGGCTGGCCTAGGCTTCGGGGTGTTACAATAAATTCTCCCTCTGTCTCCTCTAACCTTCTCTTTTTCAGATTTGCATAATATTCCCAAACCACAGGAGTGTACAGTTTCTCAGTTACTGATAACAAGGCTCCCCAACCAAGATTTTCAAATATATTCAGAACATCAGAGAAGTTTGAAAATCTCTCAGCATCAACCCAATATCCTATGACCACAGTCCTATTTCTAAACAACTAATCATTAAAATTAGGCTCACATTTTTTATCAAGAAAGTGCAGTACCTTGGTTTTAGAGCTTTCTGGCATAGTATGTTCCATTAATGAGTCGGATCATGAGGCTTCTTTAGAGATTTTCTTTTCATTCTATTTGGTGCTCGATTGTATGGCAGCAACAACTTTTGTCTTAGTTGGTACTTTACTTTTCTTACCCATCTTGGTCTTTTGTGTAGGTCATATATCGGATTTTGACACTTTCGTCATGGTAGAAGCCAGAGGAAGATGAAATTTTCTATTTTAGTTTGGAGAAGATGAAGATACAATCGTGAGAGAAGCAGAGAGATTAGTGACAGTTTTGGATTTCTAAAAGAGAAAAAGAGATAGCCTTTTTGTGATTTTCAAGGTTCTATAGTGCATAAGTACAATCAACTATTTTTCATGAGAGACTTTTCACCAGAGAAAGAGTTAATTTTTTTCAAAAAAGCACAAACATTTGAAAATTTTGAAAAGTGACTTATAGACTTATATTTCCTTTCTTCTGAATAAAAATGGGCTTTTCATGAATTTTGGGCTACTACAACTTTGGATTCGGACTACGACCAAATTACTCCTTCCAAAAACTGAAATGAAGGGTGTGCCGTTCATGGGATTTTGGATTCATGTTTCTCAGATATTACGTCCAAAAGCTCTGTCCAAAAGGTGTATCTTCTGTAGTTCTGCAAGAATGAACAAACCAATCCTTAACAAAATAGTCAGTTACATAATTCTAGTAATTCCTAAACTTCTTTTTAGGTGATTAAATCTATCTTTGGCCAGAGGTTTCGTAAGGATGTCTGCAAGTTGTTCATTTGTCAGAATGTATTCAATACATACATCACCCTGAAGTACATGATCTCTAATAAAATGATACTTAATTTCAATGTGCTTAGTTCTAGAATGCTGAATTGGATTTTTTGTTAAATTAATAGCACTAGTATTATCGCACAAGATAGGCACACAATTAAAATTTAAACCAAAATCAAGTAAGATGTTTTTCATCCGTAGAATTTGCAAGCAACAACTACCAGCTACTATGTATTGGGCTTCGGTTGTTGAGAGAGAGATGCATGCTTGCTTTTTGCTATACCACAAGACAAGAGAATGTCTAAGAAATTGGTAGTGTCCACTGGTACTTTGTCTTTCAACCTTGCAACCAGTATAGTCGGCATCCGTGTATCTTGTAAAATTAAATAAATTAGTTTGAGGATACCACAAGCCATAATCATGCATTCCAATTAGTTATCTAAGGATCCATTTTACATCACATAGATGTGATTCTTTTGGACATGATTGAAATCTTGCATAGAGACATACTAAAAACATAATATTCAACCAGCTGGCAGTAAGATAGAGGAGTCTTTAGATCATACCTTTGTATTTTATTTCATCTATGTTCTTACATTTTTCAAAATTTGTTAGTGTTATGACCTAGAGGCAATCACTTGTATGTTGTATATGACACATTTTATTTTAATAATAGGCATTATTTATCTTACAGTTTCTTTTGTTTACTTTTGTGTAATATAACTATTAGATAAAGTCCCTAGTACAACACTGTGTTAAGAAATCATGATAGAGATCATGATATGAGATTCCAACTATACTATATAGTGTTAGTACTTAAATAGTCCCTAGTTGTAGTATTAATGAGATAGAACATCATTAATGCATTAAGACTAGCATGTGTTAGACTTCCTAATTTGATCAGGCGGTGTTTCTCATATCCGTGACTATTGAGATACTCAAATTTAACACGTGGAGGCTTGTTAGTAGAACAAGTACATTGGATGACCTAGCTATGAGATAATCACATGGATAACTATTTAGTGCCAGTGATAAAATCTCATTATAGAAAATGTAAAAGTATCCTTAAACTTGAGATCTCTAAGGTATTTTGTTTATAGAGCATTGTGCTTTGATCCCAATCTCTAGAGCTAGATTGAGGGTTGCCTATGGGATGGATATTGGGTACATTGTGAGGTAAACGAAAGTAGTTGAGAGGGTCAATATGAAGGCATAGAAACCAAAAACACAGGGCACGCAGTGGAATTGAAAGCAAAACAAAACTGGAAAAACTCAAGAACATGGGAACCGAACAGAGCCGGCGTTGGCTCCGGTCGTGCTCTGCACGGATTCTGAGGTTTAAAAAAAATACCTCTTTTCCTCATTCTAAGAATTGACTGGACCAGAATGTGCGCAACCGGGGTAGCTATGCTGGTGGAAACCTCTGGTGCAATTTTTACAAGTCTCTTACTCCCCCTTTGTATGTAGGTGAATGCCAAACTCTCGGTCTTGCAGTATGTAGCCTGCCTAATTCTATTTGGTGAACACCTTACAAGGCTAGGGAACTTTCTCAGAGAGAGAGAGAGACGTCTCGTAATTTTTTACACAGAGAAGAGGCCGTAAAAAATAACTTTATATCCAATCCTCCTATTTAACCTAAATAAAAATCCTTGGTTAAATAGGACTGGGCCATTGGACTCTTAGTTTAACCTTTTGGGCTTAATAAATTATTCTAATTATAACCAAATTGTAACACCCCACTATAGAGGCCCAACAGGGCCGAGAATGTTGCCCCGTCCAAAGGACAATGGGTCTTTATAACTAGGTCACTCAAATGGAAATAAAAATAATATTTTAAAATTGAAATTATTACAACCCAAAAATTAAGGAACAAATTCAAAATAAATTGATTACTATTGATGTGTTCGGACTTGGAGATAAATATCATACAACAATTAAGCACATTCCCAATCAAGGTTAAATTAAAACGTTTAACCCAAATCATACATATCAGCAAGCGTAGTCATCATTAACCGAGCATAGGGTTCAAACGAGTATCGATCCTCCAGAAAGAAGTAGACATTAATTACCTTTCTTTTATTGTTTAACCGACTCGATAAAGTGAAAAACAAATAAAAAGGAAATTCAAAATCTAAATATATACATGTCAAGGATGTAGATTTATGTAACTCGAACCATTGTTTAGACAAACATGACCTTAAAGAACTCAACCATTATCATAACTAATTGTTCCCATGGCATCATGAAGGATTAAGATAGACTCACTTCTTTTTCAATCCATGAATCCCTATCTTCTAGGTAACATAGTGTCATATGTTCTGTCTCAACCAGGCTTACCCAAAAGATACATTGAACACCATCCTTGATTAAATTTCCATATTCTGGCAAACTTAAAACAAGAAACTAACCAATGAATCCATATTCTGGCAGGTATCAATTAACCTTTAATTGCCAGTTCTTAGCAATTAACCCATTTTTCAAATAAGTTAAGAGACAACAAATATGAAACCTATCAATTGAACTACCATCAACCCCTTTTTCAAGCAAGTCAATAGAAAGTAACAATCAACTAATCTCGTAATTAGCCCAAGTAATTAAATACCAAGAAAAACAATCAAGTAATCAAAAGATCAAATACCTCTAAATATCATGAATATCTAAAACAATGTCAAATTACAATAAAACAAATAACATATCATTGTTCAAGAAAAAGAAAACAAAGTAAAAGAAAGCACTCATAGACAAGCCTCCTTCTTCTTTCTTTGAAGACCTTCTTGTACAACCCTCCATGAATTTGAAGAATTCCTCATTTGATTGAGTAATTTTCTATGATAATTAATGAATTCTCCTCTTTTCCCTCTATTTGTAGGCTTAGGAAGTGCCTAAACTCGTAGATAAAGTGTTCTTGGCCAAGTAGAAGTTGGAAGATACAAAAACTTCTCAGAATACCAAAAACCGAATAGAAAAATCACAGCGCCGCCTTGGCTTCAGGGCACAGTTGGTGCCGCCTTGGCTCTTGGAACTGGCGCCGGTTGTGTTCTGTTCCTCCACTCGTTCGCCGATTTTTCTCCGAATTTCGGACAATGTGTTCTAAAATGCAGTCGGTGCCGGTTCCAGCTTCATAGCCGACGCCGCCTTGGTTCTGTTCTGCTCTGTTTCAAAAAAAATTTCGTCGCTTCGAAGTTCATTTCTGTAATGCATGGCCGAGCCGGTTCTAAGGTCTTAGCCGGCACTGCCTCTCCTCTGTTTTGCGATGTTTTTGTTTCCTTTTACCCTAAAAATCTAAAATAAAGAACAAAATACCTTTCCAAGGGTAAAATCTCAAATATGAAAGAATAGGACTAGTTATTGAACAAAATGTGTTACAAATGAACCTCAACTAACTAGGAAAAAGAAGACTAATTTAGCCCTTATAATATTCCCCCACACTTAGCTCTTTGCTTGTCCTTAAGCAAAGTATCAAGAACATGTAGGAAAACACAAGGTTTAACAAATTACTCAACCAATTTCGAAACTGTGAAACCCCAGTCGAAACCAACCTTAGAGTAAGGGGGTTGGGATGCATATCATATTTTATTTCATGGTTAAATATATTCTCATATGAATTTTTAAGTGTTCTGGATTCGAGTTTTATTGTCTTGAAGTCTTGTTGGTGAGTATTGTGTGAGAGGGCCAAAATGGTAATTTTTGCCCGGGGTGAAAATAAGGAGAAAGCCTGTGGATTGAATAGAAAATAATTTTTCTAGTAGAAATAGCAACAAGAGTTGTTGTGGTTTAGTGGTTAGAGCTTTGGAATAGATTATTGAGGTCTAGGGTTCAAATTCCATCATGGAAGCTTTAGCTAGATTAAATTTTATTTTTGCTTAGGGAGGATTAGTTTCAGCCTTAAGAGCTTAGAACAAGGTGGTGATAATGTCATAGGAGAGACATGTTAGGAGAATTCTCATTTCACTCTTTACTCTACTCGAAATTCTTGAAGGGAAATTCATTCTTCCTTGTTCTTTAATTTTTCTCAATGCTCAACTCATTAGTTTGATCAAGGTGTTCTAGCCTTTTTCTTTATAGAAAATTCAGTAAAGTGCTGAGGCTTTTTAGGATCAAAATGTCTTGGTAAAAGACTTCCTATGGTCTGAAAATATGGAAGAGTTGTGAGGAATTCCATAAGGAAAATATCTCTAGTGAGCTTGTTGAAATTTCACTTCAAATTAGTTCATCTTCCTTCATGGCATGAGCTGAAATATTCCTGCTTGTTGTACCTTCAAATGTCGAACTCCTTAGCTCTCATTTCCTTCCAAATGCTGCCAGAAAAATGGCCTTAAGATCAGCTTAAAACATAAATTATTTCTGCCATTTTCGGACTGCAAAAAAGCTGTGCAAAACCAGTGAAAAATTCTGGGCAAATATCGCTACTTTGGAGGTCCAAAACCAAGCTGATTTCTTCCAGATTTTGTGCAGCACCTTGGCCATGTTTTTCCTCCATGAAGAAGGCTGGAAACTAGCCTTGAATACCCCTAAAACCCCCTTCTAGCTCGCTGCAAAATGGCTGGAAGTAGCAGACGAAAATCTGCCAGAAAAATCACTGTGTAGCGAAATTTCTGGGCAGAAATTTGTCCAGCATGTTTCCTCTTCCTCTTCCAGCCGAAACACCAACCCTAATCTATCAAAACCTTCCTTAAACCTTCATCAATAGAGCTCCATTGATCCCCTTAAACTTCTGCACGAAATTCCATCAATAGCTGTCCGAAAATCTCTCCAACAAATCCCTGCAATTTAGCTTGATTACTTTCCAAAATTCCAGCCATCTTATTTAACAACCTTCCATAATATTTTGCTCAATTGACCAGACTTCTTCTTCATCATTGTGCACCTTACTTTTGGCCACCATAAGCCTCCATAAGCCAACATTAATCCCATGAAATTCTGCTCAAACAGTCAGCCATGGCAGACTCCAAAGCTGTCCAAAAAATCAAGATATTCTTAGGATATTTACTTTCCAAATTCACTCCCTGAAAATATTCTTCAAAGATTGTAACAACTAACCTTTCCTTTTCCCTTCCAAATCACAGAATCAACTTCCCAAACCCTACTGAAAATCGGCCAGCCCTATTCCTCATAGAAAATTCGGCAGCTTTCCCTTCTCTCTATCTCTCTTGATTTTCTGCAATCATTAAGAACACACACACACACACTACACCAAGAACACCTACTTCTTCTCTACACCTAATACCCCTCCAAACCATCTCAAATCCCCTCGAAAACTTTCAGATTTGATCTACACATTTCTGTGAATCCATCAACACCATTGTTAACATCAAACTCCTCCAAACATCTTACTACTTCGGATCAAAACCAGAATTTTCTATTAAGGTCAAGAACACCATCAAGGTAAACTTATTCTAGCAACTTCATCTTCTCTAACCTTGATCTCTAATGAGAACCTATGCGAATAAACATACTAATTATTTCTTTTTCTCTATCTATCTATCTCTCTATCTATCTATCTCTCTCTCTCTCTCTCTCTCTCTCCCCTCTCTTGGCCAAATAACTTTTTCTCCCATAAACATGCTTTCGCCATCTCCCATGGACAAAGTTAGACATCAAGGAGTTGAGATCTACTCTAAACTCCTTCAAAGCATTCATCAACTAAGTAAGTCCCTTCAACCTTTCTTTTAAACCATAGATTCATGTCTCTACGATGATGTTGTTAGAAGGTGGAGGGCGAGGGGATGAGTATATATATATTTTTGAGATTGAAGTATAAATATATGTATGATTGTGAAGGAGATGGGATTTGTGCATGGAAGGATTGTCTTGGATGATTGTATGATGATTTGAGGTTGATGCATGTCATAGGTAGTATTTGTGATGAAGTATGCTAGAGATTATGTCACCTTTGGTGAATAGGATTTATATTCATGTTGGACTACTGAAGCCATGATCATATTTATGCTAGTAAGGGTTAGATCATATTTTGATAAATTGAGATCTATACTTGTTTGCATGATTTGGATGATTTGAGAAATTGAAGGGTTGTATATGTTCATGTTTGTGGTTAGCCATAGAAATATATTCATGATCTAGTTGTCCCTAAGCTAATCTTTATTTCATTAATAAAATATTTAATAATATGATTTTTCTAGTAAAATTTTGAAAACCATGGGAAAATGTAGATTTGGTCTTTTATATAAAATAGTGATATTTTAGTCAAATAAATAATAGTTTTTGCTAGAAAAATAAAATATATAGATATTATAATATCAAATAAAGCCTTTTGTGAAAATAATCATAATAGGTAAAATATTTATTATTAAAATTTAATTATTATCTTTTATTCAAACCGATTAAAATTTATTTATTATTTTTCAAGCAAGACTCATTAAATTTATTTTCAACTAATTTTAACTATCAATTAATTTCTAGCAATTAATTATTAATAAATTATTATTTTACCTAGTACCACCTAGGACTTTTCATCAAATAAACTCTAAATTATTTTAGCAAGATTTAAACCTTCAACATATTGTACCTAATTTTCCAAACTCTAGTTATTTTAATATCAAACTAGATTTATTTTATAAACCCCTTTTATTTATTATCGAGCCTTAAAGCTTGGGACACTAGGGACATGATTGTAGTAAGTTGAGTTAGTTTTATTTGAGAAAGTGAGTCTTTGGCTTGAGTTTGATTGTGATTTGTATTTACCCCATGCGGGTTAGGTCAGCTATTGGAGACCTTTGAAGTGAGCAAGGATCAGGTAAGCTCCTTCATAAAACCTGTTTGATGAAAAATGATTTTTTTATGGCAAGCCAAATGTAGAGTGCATGATCATTCATTTCTGTAAAGACAACTGAGGATTATTTCCATTCTCATTTCAGACAAATAAATTATTTGCAAATCAAGGGGCGATTTTTCTCAAAACCTAAAACTCTTTCTAAAACCCGTTTTGCCCCAAACTTTAGAAAACCTTAATTGCCATTTTCAAGTGGAACTGTGTTTTGTTCATTTTCTCCCCAAGTGGGATATGTTACGTTGAGTACTCAATGGAGGTAGACTGGTAGTACTAGTTTTGAAGAGTAAGAGTGAGTCTTCTGGCAAGAGGCCTCCTCCAGAAGATGAACTCAACTTAGAGAAACGTCAGTACTACTTAGTCATGCTGGTCCGAGCTAGCAGTTTTTATTTCAGACAAGTGACTGTGTTTTGCCGGAATGGACACTCGATTGTTGTTTGGGTATAGAGAAGGAGGAGTATCTTGCTCGGTAGGCCGATCACCTACCTTTAGTCAGTCTGCACAAAGTGTCGGCATTCTGACCGGCAGTATGCACAAAGTGTCGGCATACTGACCATCCGGTTATGGGGCCCAACGTGTGGTAACCCATAATCCTTTCTTTCTAGTGGTTGATCTTCTAAATTATGTACGGCTAGATAAGCCAAAACGCCACTCTTGCTTTTGACTAATGTTTGATGCTTGCCAATATTTCTCTTATAAAGGTTTTACACTTTGCATCCACAAACTGTTTTCACTAAACACCCAAAGCACACACGGACTTACTGAGATTTCTGTCTCATCACCTTTTTATCATGATTTCAGGTGGATCCTGCTGTGGGGTCAAGTAGCTAGTAATATCTGCCTTGGAAGAGAATGTGTCTTTTGATTTTATGTATTGCTTTGGGGAGACGAGAGTGGATAATTTTATTTATGGATTTGTTTCCTTTTGGGAATTCGTGGATTTATTCTTGGGGTGTAATAAATCTTAAGTTGAAGTATTATTTTTATTATTTTTATTCCGCTATTTTATTTGTGTGACCTCGTTATAAAGACCCCTTGTCATTTGAACGGGGCGATATCCCCGGCCCTGGCGGGCCTAGGTAGCGGGGTGTTACAAAAAAAAAATCTTCAATGCTTTCTTCATTCAAGAACATGAAACAGAAGACTACTACATCCTTCACAACCAATGTAAGACTTGTGTTAGTGATAAATGACTTAGTAGAACCATCACAATATTCTCAAACTATTGGAAAGAATTTAGTTTAAAAAGAATATGCATTCCATATGTTTACTTTTCATATACTCTCTCCACTAATCCGAGAAATATCATGATTCTACTTAGATTAAGTAGGACTTTTAAGCTTGTAATGTAACTTATCAAACGAAGGATATAGGAGAATAAAAAATGAAAGAAACTAAGAGTTAGCAAGAAATGAATAAACAAAATGAATCAATAATTTACAACTTTCCTTGCTCTCCTATTCCAAAAATCAAACAAACCATAACCTTATTCAGTAATTATAACTCCACTCAAGCAAATCTTGCATTTTTCTCTTTTTCTTTCAACTCTTCTTTTCGTAAACTCTTTTCTATTTCTTTGACTCGATCACTCAAATTTCCAGCAATGGTGTCAAGTACTTTATATGAATTTTAACTTTTTTTTTCAGCTCAATCACCATTCCTTTTGTGATCTTTTATTTTCTTCTTCTTCCTTCAATGTGTCTTTTCTTTCACTGCTGCTATTGTTTGTTTGTTTTTTTTTTTTTTCACTTCTCTTCTTTCATTCTTTCTAGCAGCTTTTTGCTTTCTTCCCTCACTTACTGCCACTCTTTTTTTTTTTTTCTTGTTTTCACTCTCTTTTTTCTCTTTCTTTTCTTTCTTTTTATTTTCAGCTCAACTTGTTATTGATCCATGACTGAAAGTAACAAGTCATGATCTTTATCTCAACATTCTTCCTCAGCATTCTCTTACATATACTTTCATCCATCAAGAGCATAAAGATTTGGAAAATCATTCAAACTCTCAAAAATAAGCAATGGACAAAGTATTGTGACGGGTTTTAAAGAAAGAAATAAACAATTTAGGCTCCAAATAGGCACTAGGGATAATATAACAATAGCTAGGCTTGAAAGGCTCAAACTATCTAAAGAAGGTCTATTACCGTTATCTCTAAGTTCAATCATGATTGCCTTTCTTATTTTGCCTCGAGAGGTATCCAAGTAAGTTCTAGAATGCTCCATGAATTTTAGTAGAAAAATAAGGTTTAAGAACAATGCAAAGCATTTGATCAAGAACTACTTTGTCCAAGTGAGTGCAAAAAGTCATGCATAAGTCATAAATGATCTAGAACATATGCTCTATACTCCATCATAAAGACATGCATTAAAAATATAGCTTGTAATCTCTAGAAAATCAGAAAAATTTGAAAAATTTTCACTCAAACATTTGCTCCCAAGAAGGTTAAAATATATGTATAGAAGACTTGTCAATAAAATCACTCCGCCACACTTGAACTGGGCATTATCCTCATTGGCTAAATAAATATAACAATAACAACAATACCATGGGACTAAAAATATAAAGGAGAAGAGATAAGAGAAACAAACTTCCATTCATTTGGCATTCTGTTGTACAAGATCTGAATGCTTGAAGAATGAGGCAGTGCAAAGTACCTAAAAAGAAAAATGCAAAAGAGCACACCAAAGCATAAAAACTAGAAAGGAAAATAAAGCTAAAACAAAAGAAAGAAAGAGTACACAAAGAAAAAAAACTAACTAAAGAAAACAATAAAAGAGAAAGGAAAAATAAGAGTGCTCGAGAAAAATCATTAGTCCTCCTCCTCATCATCATCATTCTCATCATCCTCAACTGGTGTAGAAGTACCCGCACCACCATGTGGGCCAGAAGAATGCTGCCTCAACTCGGCTAACTGCTGCTGCATAGTAGCTTGTCGTCTTGCCATGTCCTTCATAGTACCTTGCAAGTGTAGAAGTACTGCCATTTGCTGATCGAGTCACCCCAGCACGGTAGTCTCAAAGTCAGTCTGGGAGTGGGACTAAGAACTGCTAGCCCGTGCACGTGCTGGTGGTGGTGGGTGCTCCTCCTCCATTATGGGTGGCCTTACCTGCCCGGGATGTCTGACCTCGGAGGGAGTTAGCCACTTTTTCAACTCTTGGTTGTATTTATACCCGCAACTCATAAGAGTTTGCTCAGTGACCATATCATGCTCACTGGTAGCCTCCGTGAGTTCTCCCTTAAGACTCACTCCAAAATCTTTTAGAATTTTCATTATAATCAAGAGGAAAACAAAGGCTTTTGTGGAGAGTCGGTGATGAACAACCTCCCTAATATATTGGATTATCAAGGTGGTAAAAGGGATAGGTAATGTGTTCATCATCCGATGCAAAATATAAGTGTTAATCAATCTAGTCTCATTGAAACCACTAGCACGGGGTACAATATTGAACATAAACATGTAGACTAGAGCTCGAAAGTTGGCTGCCAAATCATTGTTGGAATAGAAGCTATTAGCTTGGAAGGCATTATGCTTATGTAAGCCTAGGGTAGCTCTAGTCCCTCAAGCATCTCAATTTAGGTTAGAAAGAATCATTTGATTATTCACATCAATCCCTTGCCAAGTATCATCGTAAAAAACCTAGAGGAGGTTAGCTAATTGGTTTTCAGTGATGACGATAGGAACTCCTTTCACTCTTGTTTCAATTTGGGGAAGATGTTTATTGCCCTTATCCGTCATATTAGCATAGAATTCCTTAATAAGCACGGGACAATACTTCCCTTTTAATTGTACTATCAACCCGCATCCTAGCTGTCTAAACATCATTCCCAATTTGAGTGCACGGTCTAAGATGGCAAAGAAAGTACGCTCAACAATAATCTTATTAGAGGCTCTCTTACTGTACCATTCCTCACAAGATGCATAATACATGTAAAGTTCACTATAAAGTATAAATGTGTTGATATCCTCAAAGCATGCTTGTAAACATGATCATGTGAATGAAGGCAGTATCATGGTATCATGTGATCAATAATGCACGTTCCATATATTCAAGTATCACCAATAGCCATAATTCTAGCCATAGCTATATGCATGAAGTCTCGAATGATCATGTACATAAGTTAAGTATCAAAGAACCATTTATTCCTAATCTAGTCCAACTCATGAAGCTGAAGGAGTAATGCATAATTCAATCATAGCATAAATAATCCTAAGTTTCGGCCAAAAGTGTCCTTAAAATTAGAAAAAATCATCTCCATCATTTTAACCGTAGGAATGAAATAAAAATTATACCTTTATGCTTTTGTATACATAGGCAAGCAAAAGGTGTAAGCTTTTTGTAGAAATCTAGGCTCCTTGCTTGTGGATTAAATGTGATGGTGTTATGAAAAATCGAAGATTTTGAGAGTTTTGATCCATAGGATCATCAAAAAAGAAGTCAATAGACGTTATAGAAGTGTTTAGGAGTTGCAAAATCAAAATTTTGGGAAGTGAGGGATGTGAAGCCAGTGCGGGCTTGAGAGAATTTGAGAGGGTGAATGGATATTTTGAATGAAAAGTGGCCAAAATAGCCCTTAAATTATGCTCCACCCGACAGGAACTGACACCAGTCCGAGCTCCTAGAGCTGGTGCCGGCTCGGTTCTGTCCAGTTCTCCATTTTTTTTAAGTAAAAATGCGAAACATACAATAATGCTGAATAATGGACTCTAATTAATTAATCAAAATGACAAAAATAACAAAATTGTCTCAATCAAAAAAACTAAAAGTAAAGGAAAGTAAGATTGCTTCAATGTTTCCCACGACTGTGATCCGTGGATTTTCCTTAGTATTCCCTGGTAATGACCCCGCTTGACGATCTCCCAAGAGTTTGGCTAATTGACCAATTTGGTTCTCTAAATTGTACATGGAAGCCTCTATGTTCCATGCCGTTGCATTGACTCCTTGGAACTTGGTTTCCGTGGTACTTACCAATTAATCAATCAACTCTTCCAATGGTGGTTTTGGAGGTGCTGCAGTGTTGGTCATGGGGTTTTGGTTCTTTTGATTTCTGCCAAAATTGAAAAAACCCTACCTAGGTTGATTCCTATTGCTCCAAGAGAAATTAGGGTGATTTCGCCAACTAGGATTATAGGTAGAGCTATAAGGGTTTTTACCTGGTCGGACATTACCTGCAAAGGCTGCTTGTTTTGACGTTTCTTGGAGTGACCACATATTTTGTCATTCATGATTGGTGTAACACCCCGCTACCTAGGCCCGCCAGGGGCAGGGATGTCACCCCACCCAAAGGACAATGGGTCATTATAACGAGGACACACAAATATAATAGCAGAAATAAAATGATACTTCAACTTAAAATTTATTACAACCCAAAAGAAATAATAATAAATCCAAGAATACTCAAAATAAATCCATAATAAAAATTCATCCTCTCTCATCTCTCCCAACATTACACAAAATTAATCCTCAGAAAATTCTTCCAAAGCAGACAATATATAGCTACTCATGCCCACAACAGGATGGACTTGAAATCATGATAAAATGGTGGTGAGACAGAAATCTCAGTAAGTCCGTGTGTGCTTTGGGTGTTTAGTGAAAACAGTTCGTGGATGCAAAGTGTGAAACCTTTATAAGAGAAATACTGGCAAGCAATAACATTAGTCAAAAGCAAGAGTGGCGTTTTAGCTTTTCCAGCCATACATAAGTAATAAAATCAACTACTCGAAAGAAAGGGATATGGGTTACCGCACGTTGGGCCCCATAACCGGTCAGAATGCCGACACTTTGTGCAGACTAACAAAAGTAGGTGATCGGCCTACTGGGCAAGATACTCCTCCTTCTCTATATCCAAACAACAACCGAGTGTCCATTCCGGCAAACTACAGTCACTTGACTGAAAACAAACTGCTAGCTCGGACCGGCACGACTCACTGGACTAACATCTTATCCGGGAAGGGCTCACCCGTCAGAGGTGACCACCTACTGAGAGACTTACCCTAACCCTTCTCAGACTAATCCTAATAGTCCACCCTTATTGAGTACTCAACGACGTTTCTCACTTGGGATAAAATGAACAAAACACTGTTCCACATGAAAATGGCAATTTATGGGCTTTCCGAAGTCTTTAACAAAATCAGTTTTAGGAAGAGTTTGAGT
Organism: Voacanga thouarsii; assembly: GCA_026120185.1. Classification (NCBI taxonomy): domain Eukaryota; kingdom Viridiplantae; phylum Streptophyta; class Magnoliopsida; order Gentianales; family Apocynaceae; genus Voacanga; species Voacanga thouarsii. Next base: position 3,232,499 of record JANUWF010003165.1, read on the forward strand.
TTGAGTAAATCTGCTCATTGGCTTTTAAATATTTCAAATGTTTGAAATAAGAAAGGATTTAACCCTCAATTGCTTTTACATAAATGAGTGTCCATGCACTCTACACTTGGCTTGCCATAATAAACATTTTGCATCAAACAGGTTTTATGCAGGAACTTACCTGATTCTTGCTCACAATAACAAGGTCTCCAACGGCAGACTTAACCCCACATGGGCAAATACAAATCACAATCAATTACAAGCCACAAACTACTTCCTTAATTTTAAATTGACTCAACTTATTACTACCATGATCCTAGTGTCCCAAGCTTTAAGGTTAAATAATAAGTAAATAGGTTTAAGAGTTGAGCCTAGCGCAGTTATTTAAAATAATTAATGGTTTGGGAAATAAATTTAATAAGTTGAAAGCTTAAATCTTGTTAAGGAGAATTTAGAGTTTATTTGATCAAGAGTTCTAGGTAGTATTAAATAAAATATTGATTTATTAATAATTTAGTTTTTAGAAAATAATTGGTAGCTAAAATTTGTTGAAAATAAATTTAATGAGTCTCACTTGAACAATATTAAATGAATTCTTAAGGAGTTTTGATTAGAAGATAATAGTTAAATTTTTAGTAATATATATTCTACTAATTGCAATTATTTTCATAAAGGCTTTAATTGATCTCATTATATTAGGTAATATATACATACACATATATATATATATTTATTTTTCTAGCAGAAATCATTATTTGTTTGACTAAAATATCATTTATATATATGACAATCCAAATCTACCCTTCCTAGGGTTTTTTTTTTCTTTCGAAAATGCTAAAAGAAATTATTTTATTGAATATTTTATTCATGAAGTAAAAATTTGTTTGGGGACAACTAGATCATGATCAAATTCCTATGGCTAACCTCAATCATTACATACACAATCCTTCAATTCATCAAATCATCCAAATCATGCATACAAGCATAGATCTCAATTTATCAACATATGATCTAACCCCTACTAACATAGACATGATCATGGCTTCAATATTAATCCATCATGAACATAAACCCTATTCACCAAAGGTGACATAATCTCTACCATACTTCATCACATATACTACTTATGACATGCATCAACCTCAAATCATCATATAATCATCCAAGACAATCCTTCCATGCATAAATCCCATCTCCTTCTCAATCATACATATATTCATACTTCAATCTCAACAATATATATATATATATATATACTCAAATCCTATCACCATCCACCAATTATCATTATCACCCTAGAGACGTAATTCTAGAGTTTAAAAGAAGGATTGATGGTACTTACTTGATTGATGAATGCCTCGAAGGTGTTTAGAGTAGATCTCAACTCCTAGATATCTAACTTTGTCCAAAGGAGATGGCGAGAGCATGATTATGGAGAAGAAGTCATCCGGCCAAGGGAGAGGAGTTTTGGCCATGAGAGAGAGAGAAGAAGAAGAGATCGTTAGTATGTTTATTCACATATGTTCTCACTAGAGATCACGTTTGGAGAAGATGAAGTTGATAGGGTGAATTTGCTTTGAAGATGTTCTTGTCCTTCACAGAAATTTCTGCTTTTGATCCGAAGTAGCAAGATGATTTGAGGAGTTTGATGTTAATAATGGTGTTGATGGACTCACAGCAGTGAGTAGGTCAAATCTGGAAGTTTTTGAGAGGATTTGAGATGGTTTGGAGGGGTATTAAGTGTAGGGAAGAGGTAGGTGTTCTTGGTGTAGTGTATGTGTTCTTGGAGCTTGAGAGATTCCAAGAGATTGTAGTGTGTAGCTGCCGAATTTCTGTGAGAAATAGGGTTGGCCGAATTTCTATAGGGTTTAGGGAGTTGTTTCTCTAATTTGGAAGGGAAAAGGAAAGGTTAGTTGTTACAATTTTTGAAGAATATTTTTAGGAAGTGAATTTGGAAACTAAATATTCCAAGAATATCTTGATTGTTGGACAGCTTTGGAAGTCTGCCATGGCTGACTGTTTGAGCAGAATTTCGGTGGGATTGATGTTGGTTTATGGAAGCTTATAGTGGCCGAAAGCAGGGTGCTTAATGGTGAAGAAGATGTCTGGTCAATTGAGTAAGATTTTATGGAAGGTTGGTAAACAAGGATGGCTGGAATTTTGGAAACCAATTAAGCTAAATTGCAGGGATTTGTTGGAGAGATTTTTGGACAGCCATTGCTGCCTTTCGGCCAGAAGCTTGAGGGAAACAATGGAGCTCTGTTAATGGAGGTTTAAGAAAGGTTTTGACAGATTAGGGCTGGTGTTTCGGCTGGAAGAAAAATAGGAAACAAAGCTGGAAGTTTGGACTGCCTAGAATTTCGCTGAACAGAAATTTATGGGCAGATTTTTGGCTGCCACTTCCAGCCAATTTGCAGAGAGCTTGAAGGGGGATTTCTGGGGCATTCAAGGCTGGTTTCCAGCCTTCTTTATGGAGGAAAAACATGGCTAAGGTACTGAACAAAATCTGGAAGAAATCAGCTTGGTTTTGGACCTCCAAAGTAGCGATTTTGCCCAGAATTTTCACTGGTTTTGCACAGCCTTTGTGCAGCCCTAAAATGGCAGAAATAATTCATGTTTCAAACTGATCTTAAGGCCATTTTTTTGGCATCATTTGGGAGGGAAATTCAGTTAAGAAGCTCGACAATTTGAAGGTACAACATGCTGAAAAATTTCAGCTCATTCTAAGAAGTAAGATGAACTAGTCTAGAGTGAAATTTCAGCAAGCTTACTAGAGGGATTTTTCCCCTTGGAATTTCCTACCATTTTTCCACATTTTTCAGACCATGAGAAGCCTTTTACTAGGATACTTTGATCTCACAAGATCACAGCATTTTACTGAATTTTCTGAAAAGAAAATGGATAGAATATCTTGATCAAACCAAGGAGTTGAAAATTGAGGAAAATTAAGGATCAAGGGAAAATGAATTCCCTTTAAGAAATTCGAGTAGAGTAAAGGAATAGAATGAGAATACTCCTAACATGTGTCTCTTAGGACCATCATCCCTACCTTACTCTAAGCTCATAAGACCGAAATTTCCTCCACTAAGCAAAAATAAAATATAATCTAGCTAAAGCTTCTATGATAGAATTTGAACCCAAGACCTCAAGAATTAATTCCAAAGCTCTAACCACTACACCACAACAACTCTTGTTGATATTTTCACTAGAAAATTATTTTCCATTCAATCCACAGGCTATCTCCCTGTTTTCACCTCGGGCAAAAATTACCATTTTGCCCCTCTCACACAATACTCACTAACAAGACTTCAAGACAATAAAACCCGAATCCAAAACACATAAAAATCATATGAAAATATATTTAACCATGAAATAAAATATGATATGCATCCCAACCCCCTTACTCTAAGGTTGGTTTTGACCGAGGTTTCACAATTGGGGTGTCCTTCTCCACAGAAATCACAATTGACTTTTAAAACCTGGCCTTGAGGCATCACCATCTGTTTCATCTTTTGAGTTAAGGAGTCCACCTTAACCTCTAATGCTGCCACAGCATCCACTTTGTGCACATGAGCTTTTGACCTTGCACTTTCTCAAGAATAGTTATTAGAAACTAAATTTTCAATAAGCTCAAATACCTATTTCAGGGTCTTATGACTGATGAAACCCCCTGCAGAAGACTCCACCACTTGTCGTGTTGCGAACATGAGGCCATTAAAGAAGATAAGCATTTGCATTACCAACTCAAATCCGTGGTATGGACATTTTCTTAACATCTCCTTAAATCTCTCCCAATTTTCGTATAAGGGTTCAGAATCTAATTGTTATAAGGCAAAAATTTCATTTCTAAGTTTGGCTATCCTAGTTGGGGGAAAATATTTGGCCAAAAAGTTTTCAGTTAGGGCATTCCAAGTTGTGATGGAACCTGTAGGTAAAGACTTCAACCAAGATTTAGCTCTATCTCTCAAGGAAAATGGAAAAAGTCTTAACTTAATAGCATATTCGGAAACACCATTCATCTTGAACATATCACAAATCTCAAGAAAACTAGCTAAGTGAGCATTGGGATCCTCTTCAGGTAGCCCGTCAAATTGAACTATATTCTACACCATTTGGATAATGTTGGCCATTATTTCAAAATTGTTTGCATCTATCCTGGGTCTAGTGATACTCGAGCCTCTGCCTGAGATTACGGGTTTCACAAAGTCATCCATAACCCTCCTGTTATTCTCATCATTGTTTTGTTGAGCACCATTCATCTCGACAATCAGGTTCCTTTAAATTGTCCGGCAAATTTTTGATAACGTCCTCTCGATTTCAGGGTCAAAATCAACTATCTCGCCTTCGAATTTTCGGGTCATGTACCAAGGGTAACACCTAAGAAAATAAGAAGCAAGTTAGATACATAATTAACGATTAAATACAAAACTACAAGGTTACAAAGTTAGTAAAAAGAATATAATCAAAGTTAGTAGGTTATGTTAGGTTACAAGGGAGTACAAGAATACAGGAAGTACAAAAGATGGCACATTGTTGCGAACAATTATACATATCTTACATATCTACATAGTTACATGGTTATATCAATAAAATCCAAGCTTTCATGCTATTGTTCCCCGGTAACGGTGCTAAAAACTTGATGTGTTCGGACTTGGGTATAAAAATCAGACAACAACTAAGCACATTCCCAATCAAGTTTAAATTAAAATGTTCAACCGAAATCACACATATGAGTAAGCGTACTCATCATTAACCGAGTATAGGGTTCAAATGAGAATTGATCCTCCAGGAAGAAGTAGACATTAATTATCTTTCTTTCATTGTTTAAACGACTCGATAAAGTGAAAAAAAAATAAAAAGGAAAATCAAAATCAAAATATAAAAATGTCAAGAATGTAGATTTATGTAACTCAAACCATTGTTTAGACAAATATGACCTTAAAGAACTCAACCATTATCATAGCTAATTATTCCCTTGACATCATGAAGGATTAAGATAGACTCACTTCTTTTTCAGTCCATGAATCCCTATCTTCTAGGTAACTTAGTATCATATGTTCTGTCTCAACCAGTCTTACCCAAAAGATGCATTGAACACCTTCCTTCATTAAATTTCCATATTCTGGCAAACTTAAAACATGAAACTAACCAATGAATCCATATTCTGGCAGACATCAATTAATCTTTAATTATCAGTTCTTAGCAATTAACTCCATTTTCAAGCAAGTTAAAAGATAACAAATATGAAACCTATCAATTGAACTACCATCAACCTCTTTTTCAAGCAAGTCAATAGAAAGTAACAATCAACCAATCTCGTAATCAGCCCAAGTAATAAATACCAAGAAAAACAATCAAGTAATCAAAAGATCAAATACCTCTGAATATCATGAATATCTAAAACAATGTCAAATTACAATAAAACAATTAACATATTATTGTTCAAAAAAAGAAAACAAAGTAAAAGAAAGTACGCATAGACAAGCCTCCTTCTTTTTCCTTTGAAGACCTTCTTGTACAACCCACCTTTAACTTGAAGAATTTCTTCTTTGATTGAGTAATTTTCTATGATAATCAATAAATTCTCCCATTTTTTCTTGTGTTTTCCCTCTATTTATAGGCTTATGAAGTGCCTAAACTCGTAGGTAAAGTGTTCTTGGCCGAGTAGAAGTTGAACGATACTAAAACTCCTCAGAATACCTAAAATCGCGTAGAAAAATTACAGCACCACCATGGCTTCAGGGCACAGCCGGCACCACCTTGCCTCTTAGAGCTGGCACTGGTTGTGTTCTGTTCCTCTACCCGTTTGCCATTTTTTCTCTGAATTTAGCACAATGAGTTCCAGAACGCAGCCGGCGCCGGTTCTAGCTTCACAGCCGGTGCCACCTTGGTTCTATTATGCTCTGTTTCAATAATTTTTCTGTCACTTTGAAGTTCGTTTTAACAATGCATGGCCGGCACCAGTTCTAGGGTCCTAGCTGATGCCGCATCTCCTCTGTTTTGCGACGTTTCTGCTTCGTTTTACCCTAAAAATCGGAAATAAAGAACAAAATACCTTTCCAAGGGTAAAATTTCAAATATGAAGGAATAGGACTAGTTTTTGAACAAAATGTGTTACGAATGAACCTCAAATAACTAGGAAAAATATGATTAATTTAGCCTCTATCATCTCTCAAAACAACATATAAAATAAATAATATAAAGTCTTCAAAGCAGCCAACAAATCTAGCTACTTATCTCCACAACAGGATCAACCTGAAAACATGGCATGAAAGGTGATGAGATAAAAATCTCAATAAACCTGTGTGTGCTTTGAGTGTTTAAGGTAAAACAGTTCATGTATGCAAGCTATAAAAACTGTATAAGAGAAAGTGTTGGTAAGCAATAAATAAGGTTAAAAATAAAGAATGGCATTTTGCTTTTCAAACCATACATGTGCACAATAAATACAACCACTCAAATGGGTAGCCATGGGTTACCACACGTTGGGCCCCATGACCATATAACGGTCAGAATACCACACTTTGTGCAGACTGACAAAAGATAGGTGATCGGTCTACCGGGTGAGATACTCCTCCTTCTCTACACCTAAACTTACTGGTTGTCCGCTCCGGTAACACACAGTCCACATGACTGAAACCTGCTAGTGCGGACCAGCATGACCTATTGGACGGGCAACCTATCTAGGAAGGACTCACCCCTCAAAGATGGCCACCTACTGAGAGACTTAACCTAACCCTTCAAAGATTAATCCTAGTAGTCTACCCTTATTAAGTACTCAACGATGATTGTCCCACTTGGGAAACACTTATAATACATTGCTTTCTTTGAAAATAGCAATTAAGGGTTTCTAAAATTCTTGTCCAAGTTGGTTTTTAGAAAGAGTTTAGTGTTTGTGCAAAACTACTTGTTTGATTTTCAAATGATATGTTTGACTTAAACAAGAAATGAAACAGTCCTTAATTGCCTTTATAAAATGAGTGTCCATACACATCGGGTTTGGCTTGCCATAGAAATCTTTTGTCTTCAAATAAGTTTATGATGAGGCTTACCTAATCCTTTGCTTGAGCAAATTCAAAAATCTTCCAAAGCTGACCTAACCCTGCCTGGGATAAACATAAGTTATAAGATTATACTCAAACTACATTCGCTTACATAAATAATCCTAGTTCAACTTATTACAATCATGACCCTAATGTCCTAAGCTTTAAGACTAGATGATAAAGGATTTTATAAAATAAGACTAGTTTGATAAGAAAAAATAACAAGGGGTTGTAAAATAATTACTAATAAATAATAGGTTCAAATAATAAATCTTGACTGTTATTATTAATAAATAAACTAGTGTTTAATTGTTGAAGAATCCTAAGTTCTAAATGATATTAATAAATGGTCATTCTTAAATAGTATTTTTAAATTAAATATTAAATTATTACTAATCTCTTAATCGATACATAGTAAATAGTTAATAATAAATAAATTTTATCAAGTTTTGATTAATAGATAACAAATAAATATAAATAGTTATGAATATATGGTCTACAAGGTCATTAATATTTTACTTATTTGTATAAAAGGTTTCATATATATATATATATATATATACACACACACACACACATATATGTGTATATATATGTATATATATTTGTATATATATATTATTTATAATAAAGGATTTCATTATTTGACTAGTAAAATATCACTATTTCATTGAATATTCCAATTTCAAAACATTCTAATAATTTTGAAATCTTGGGAGAAAAACATAGTAATAATTTTAATTGGGTAATAAAATTTGCAAATCAAAATAGCCTAGGATCAATAAGGTCATGATCATAATTTTCCTATTGCTAACAAGATTTATGAGCATATACTCCAACATCAATCAACAAACTATTCTATTCGTAAACAAAGGCTTAAATCCATACCTACTATCACATGATCAAGTCCCTACTAAGCATAATCATACTCACGGCTTCAATGAAAATAACAACATAATAACCTATTCACCAAAGGTGACATAACATTCTACCATGCTTAAACATTCATAATTTCTTAAGATATGATGAACATGAATCGTTCCACAAGGAAATTCATAAAGCTTAACCATGATCAATCATTCTCATGCTCCAATCTCAACTCCTTCATGCATATGCATATACTCAATCCCCCATTCATATTCTATCCTTCCTATCAACAACCAAGAGACATGAATCCAGAATTCAAAAGAAAGGTTAAAGAGAAATACTTGGTTGATGACTATCTCGATGAAGATTTAAGAAGATCCACACGCTTGAGAGTCTTGAATTGTCCAAGAGAGCAGAAGGAAAACGGCCATGGTTGTACCAACCATTTCGGCCGAGAGAGAGAGAGAGAGAGAGAAAAAGCATTAGTATGATATGTTAAAGATTGAAGGGAAGAAGATAAACAAAAGTTGTTCTTGGTTACCTTGATGTTGTTCTTGAGACTTCTAGGAAAATTCTGGTTTTGTTCCGATTGTCAATTTTTGTTTTCGAGATTTGATGTTATAAAATCTAGAAATGGAGTCTAGGGAGTATGTAAACATGTTATGGAGTTTTGGGAAGGGATTAGAGGTGTTTAGAGTGGTCTTTGGCTTGATGAAAAGTAGTGTGTGTTCTTGGTGTTCTTGGTGAAAATGGAGAGGATTAGAGAGAAAATGCTGGACGAATTTCTGAAGGGGTTGGCCGAATGATTGAGGGAGTTCTGGGATTTTGATTATCATATTAGAGAGGAGAGAAAAATCTGGTTGTTTGAAATTCAAATGGAGAAATTTAAGGAGTGTTTTAAGGTAAAAGATATGGTAACGGTATTGGATTGATGGAGGTTTCTTGGAGCTGCAAATGGCCAACTAGTTTGCTGTGTTTTGCTGAATTGAATGAGGATTGAGGGAGCTATAAGGCTGGCCAAATTTCTGAGTTCAATGGTGGAAGGATTTCTGGTTATGATGCTTAATCCAAGGGTGTTTTCATGGAGTAAATGCTGGAAATTTTGGAATTCAAATGGAAGTTTGATTGGAGTGATTGTAGGAAAAATTTGAGTGGCTATGGAGTCTAGTTGTGCAAGGTCAGTGGAGGGGGTAATGGAGTTTAGTTCATGGCTAAACAAAGGTTAACTTACAGAGGTTTTGAGGACGTTTTCGGCCAAGGCTTGAAAGGAACAAGGCTAGAATTTTTTTCTAGTTATGTTTCGAATTGGTTGCTGGAATTTGCTGTACAGTTTTCTGCAATGTTCTAGCCGATTTGCTGAGGGTTTTGAGTGTCCTTTAAGGCTAGTTTCCCACCTTCTATATGGAAGAAAAGCAGAGGTAATTTACTAGTTTGAAGGTAGAAGAAACAGCTTTTATCTCAGCCTGCTATGCTACTAAATTGCCCAGAAATTTTTCTGGTTTGTGCAAATTTTGTGCAGTCCGGTTTTTGCACAAGAATTTCAGTCTTCATGTTGAATAATTTGGCCATTTTCCTGGCAGCAATTGAGTAAGAAAGATGGCTGAGATTTTTGAAGGTTAGGCTGCTCAGGAATCTGGAAAAATTTCAGATTTCTTCCACGGAGAAGATGAACACTATGGAATGGAGTTTGAAAGTTCAACCGTGGAGATTAATTTCCCTTGGGAACTGTCCTTAACTTCTTCCCTATTTTTAGTCAAATCTCCAATCTCTTGCTGAATTTTCTGGAATTAAAACAAGGATTTGGATAAATTTTGAACAAGCTTAATTGGTGAAGAGGTTAGGATAAGCTAGAGGTAATAGAAGGACAAGAATTCTTCTAGAATTCTTTTAGGACATAAGGATATGATTAGGATATTCCCTTCATGTCTCCCCTAGGATGACACTCCTATTTTTTTTTTTTTTCTATGGAATTCAAGAGACGAAAATCCCACCTTAAATTAAAATAATCATGACAAAAACTTAAATGATGGGATTTGAACCCAGGACCTTAGAGATTAATATCAAGGCTCTAACCACTAAATCACAACAACTCTTGTTCTTATTTTCTTACCCAAATATTCTTCTTATTTAATCCTCAAGCTATCTTCCTATTTTGACCTCAAGCAAAATTACCATCTTACCCTTCATACTCAATAAGTATAACCAAGACTTCTAGACTATAAATCATAATTCTAAAGCACATAAAATCATTCAATATATATATATATATATATATATATTCATGCAAAGTACCATGATATGCATCCCGACTCCCTTACTCTAGGGTTAGCTTTATGTGGGGCTTCACTTCTTCCCCTTCTTAGGAGAATTTCGTCCCGAAATTCAAGCATACCTTTATATCAGATCGGGATACTTCCACTTTACCCACTCTTCTATTTCCCATGTGGCATCTCGCATGCCATGATGCTCTCACTGCCCCTTTACCATCAGAATCTTCTTGTTTTGGAGAGTCTTGATACTTTGGTCAAATATCCTCACGGGGTTCTCCATATATCTTAGGTCAAGTTGCAACACTAATGGCTCATCATTCAAAACATGTCAGGGATCGGCATTGTACTTCTTTAGCTGCGACACTTGAAACACGTTGTGAATTCCTGCCAATCCATCCAGCAAATCCGATTGATACGCCACCGGCCTAATTTTCTCCTTTATTGGAAATGGTCCCAAATACCTCAGATTCAGTGTTCCACCTTTCGGATGCTTCAGAATTCCTCTATTTGGTGTCAGCCTTAGGAATACCCTGTCTCCCACAAAAAATTCTAACTCTCTTCGCCTATTGTCTGCATAGCTCTTTTGTTTGCTCTAGGCTGCTTTCAACCTTTCCCTAATTAACTTGACCTTGTCCAACATTTCCTGAACACAGACTTCTCCCGATTTGCTTATATGGCTATCCTTTGACCAACTCCAGTATAGCGGTACCTGACACTTGTATCCATATAGGGCTTTGTACGGAGCCATTCCAATCAAAGCTTGATAACTGTTATTGTACGATAACTCCGTATATGGCACATATTCAATCCACTTATCCCTAAAATCCAATACACAGGCTCTCAGCATATCCTCTAATATCTATATAACCCTTTCTGACTGTCCATCAATTTGCGGATGCGCCGTTGTACTGAACTTCAGACTCGACCCCATTGATTCTTGAAACTTGCCCCAAAATTGAGATGTAAATCTCGGATCTCGGTCAGACACAATACTTGAAGGCATTCCATGCAGTCGGACTATTTCTCGCACATAGGTCTGAGCTAACTTCTCCATGGAATCCCTTACATTCACTGGTATGAAATGCGCTGATTTGGTTAGTCGATCCACCACTACCCATATGGCGTCCTTTTGGGCCCTTGCTATAGGGAGTCCGGTAATGAAGTCCATGGTCAATTCCTCCCACTTCCATTCAAGTACTGGCAATGGTTGCAATAGTCCTGCTACCTTCTTGTGCTTTGCTTTGACTTTCTGACAGGTGAGACATGTCGAGACATACCTAACCATGTTTCACTTTATTTCGGGCCACCAATAGGCCCTTTTTAGATCCTGATACATTTTGACCTCTCCCGGATGAATGGCATACTTGCTATTATGCACCTCTTTCAAAAATTCTGTCCTTCAATTGGTGCTCTTCGGGTACACACAACTGATCTCTGAAATATAAAACTCCCGCTTTGTCCTGCCGGAATTCACTGCCTTACTATTTGAGCTCTTTGTCCTTGAAAGCTGAAATTCTGTATTACCTTACCGAGCTTCAATAATTTCCCACCTTAGGTCTGGTATCAACTTCAGGTTGCTAACAACCATTTTCTCCCCTTGCACTTCCGCTCATCTATCGGACACATCCTAAACCACTTGAACCTCCTGTACCCTTAGCCTGGCCATGCTGACTTTTTTGCTCAGGGCATCAGCAACAACGTTGGCCTTCCCAAGATGATAGTTGATTGGACAACGGTACTCCTTTAAAAATTCCATCCATATTCGCTGTCTCAGATTGAAGTCCTTCTAGGTGAAAATGTACTTTAAGCTCATGTGATCAGTGGATATTTCATATTCCACTCCGTATAGGTAGTGCCACCATTTCTTTAAATCGAATACAATGGTAGCCAACTCTAGATCATGCGTGGGGTAATTAACTTCATGAAGCCTCAACTTCCGAGAAGCATAGGCAATCACCTTTCGGTCTTGCATCAAAACTGTTCTCAAACCTTCCTTCGAAGCATCAGTATACAGTGCATAAGGCTTATCTCCCTCTGGCAGACTCAATATTGGTGCTATAATTAATCTTCATTTCAGCTCTTGGAAACTCTTCTCACATTTTTCACTCCAAACAAATGGTACGTCCTTCCTCAGCAGTCGGGTCATAGGTGATGCAAGCGTTAAAAATCCTTTGATAAACCTCGTATAATAGCCAGCCAATCCCAAGAAGCTTCAAATCTTAGTGATGTTCTCGGGCTACTTCCAATCTAAAACTGCTTCAACCTTCGCTGGGTCTACCTTGATCACCACGTGTCCAAGAAATGCCACACTATTCAGCAAAAACTCACACTTGCTAAACTTGGCAAAAAGCTTGTGCCCTCTTAGCTTTTCCAAACCAGCTTCAAATGTTTTGCATGATCCTCTAGGCTCTTGGAATAAATGAGTATGTTGTCGATAAAGACCACCACAAACTTGTCCAAGTAGGGTTTGAACACTCGAAGCATTAAATCCATAAATACCGCTGGTGTATTGGTTACCCCGAATGGCATCACCACGAACTCATAGTGACCATATCTTGTGTTGAAGGTCGTCTTCGGGATATCCTTCTCTTTTATTCTCACTTGATAGTATCCTTGCCTAAAATCCAGTTTGGGGTAACAACTGGATCATTGCAACTGGTCGAACATCTTGTCAATCAATGGTAGGGGATACTTATTCTTGATTGTCAGGTTGTTTAAGCCCCGATAGTCGATACACAACCTCAGAGTCCCATCATTCTTATTCACAAACAGCACAGGTGCTCCCCAGGGTGACATAATAGGTCTGATATAACCTTGCCTCACCAACTCTTCTAGCTGTTCCTTCAATTCTTTCAGCTCTGCTGGTGCCATCCTATATGGAGTTCGGGACCCCATTTCCGCTCTTGGAACTAGATCCACGGTGAACTCAATTTCTTGGTTGGGAGGTAAAGAAGTGAGTTCTGCAAGGAACACGTCAGGAAAATCATTTACCGCCTCGGTATCCTTCAGAGTGCGCTGGTCTTTTGGCTTGTTTATCACATAAGCCATATATCCTTGACATCCTTGCTTCAATAATATCTGGGCTTTATCCCCAGCTATTGAAAATTTCAATTCCTTTACTCTCTCGCCATTGAATTCCACCATATCACATCCTAGTCCGATGAATTGAACCGACTTATTCTTACAGTCTACCCTAGCCCTATACTTTGCTACCCAATCCATTCCCAATATCAAATCAAAATCATCAATAGCCAGGATTATTAAATCTCCCTCCAAGCTTTCTCTCCCTACTTTAATTTTACAATTTCGTATATACCGATCTGCTTGCACTATCTTCCCCAAAGGCGTACTCACCAACAGAATAAAACATAGTTATACTCCATCCCAATCCAAATGATATGCACAATTCTTGTTTAAGTAGGAATGGGTAGATCCAGGGTCTATCAATGCATTAACGGAACGACCCTGGATGGTAAACGTACCTTCCACTACTGCCGCATCAGCTCCAACCTTCTCCTGGTTGAGAATGAAAACTTTTTCTTTCCCCTGAGGCTTCTGTACTTCACTCCCGGATGCTCCTATGGCATTGGCTCGATTAGCCCCCGGGAGTTGAGTCGGATTTCCTTATCTGACTCGGTGAAGTTTAGGGCAGGCATTCCGCAGGTGGTTCGGGTCTCCGCAGTGGTAACATTTCCACTCACCTCCTTTGGACCAACAATTTTTCTCTGTGTGACCCCTTTTTCGACATTTTCGGCATAATGAAAGATTTTACGTAGGACCAACCGGTGTTGTATGAGCTTGCTTTCCCTGATTCTGCAATTGCTAGTTGGCGGGGCGCTTATTGGGTAGTTGCCTCTAAAAAGGTCCCGACGGTTGTCTTGGTGGCTCTATGCCATTCTGCTGCGGTCCTCATTTTCAGTCCAGGTGGTTGCGTCCACGGCCCCTGAGTAGGTCATTGGTGGAGAAGGTACCAACGCCCTTCTCAACGCCTGCCTTAGCCCCTTGACAAACTGTCTTGTCCTGCTCTGCTTAGTGTCCACCAGCCTCTTGTAGTACTTTGATAATTGGGAGAACCATGCCGTGTACTAAGCTACCATCATACCTCCCTGCTTTAGATTTTGGAACTCATCTTCCCACTTCTCAACTATCCACTGAGGGATATACTCAGCTCTGAATGCTTCCACAAAATTGGCCCATGTCCTATCTTGATCAATCATCTCCCAATCGTCCTGAACACATTGCCACCATGCCTGAGCTGGGCCCCTCAATCGGAATGCAGCAAACTTCACCATTCGCTTCTCTGTGTACTGAAGCGTAGCGAAGATGTCTTCTATCTGCTCTATCCATTGTTCAACTTTTTGATCCTGCTTGGCTTCTCCCAAGAAAATGAGTGGTTGGAATTTCAGAAACCGCTCCAAAGCTTCATCCTCTCCCTTTAGATTCCTCCGTTCGGTCAAAGTCTGAAGAATCTCAGTCATCTTGCTTAATGCTTGCCCAATTGTCACTTCAATAGGTTCTTCTGACCCTATTTCTAAATTTAGCTGACTCTCATTTCCCCGATTGGGTGACTGCATTTGAGTCGTCTCAATCTCTAGTGTCATAGGTTCTGCCTCCGGAACTCTTCTGCCTGATATGGCTACACGGCGCTTGGGTGCCATTCTAAACCATACCCAGGTAATGAGTTTATGCATTCAAGCTTTAAATCATTTCAGTTGAGCATGCATTCACATTCAGATTTAAGTAAAAGGAAATCAGATGCAAGCTCTGTATAAAGAATTGCATATAAATTTCTCTCAAACTTTAAAGTACTCCAGGTACTCTTATTTGCATAAATTTGAAATTAAAGTAGTAAACAAGAATGAAATCCTTAACATAGAAGTTTATGGAAAGTTGTAAATAAAACATCCTAATCATAGTAGCCTTTAGCCTCCCTAGTCCTTATCGGAGTCTTCAAAGTCAGCCTCATATAACTATCCCCCAGAATTCTTAGTAAAGTCTATCCCAACCGTACTTGCAAACCCATCCATTGGTTCTTTCTCAGGTCGTCTAGAACTCTCCCCGGTCTCAACCTGGTTGGGTGGGGGTATGAAGAAAGGTCTAGGTGGAGATTCATAATCTATCTTCATCACTATCAGCTGACAAGTTAACTCCGGGACTAGGAGGGTGGGGAACATATTCCATATCAATTTCCTCATCTTCATTGTCAGTAACCAAATTAATCATAGGTATTGGGGATGGCTCATTGATCGGGACCTCATCGTCACTGCTATCATCCAAGGGAATAATTGGCTGCGGTGCAGGCTGAGGCACTGCTAAGTCTTCTGGGTAGATAGGGATGGGAGGATGCCATTGCTACTCTTTCCTTGCGATTCTAAGCATTCTAACCGTCCTACAACATGAACAAGACAGGTTAGAAAAAGTTTTGAACTTAATAAAACAAGACATATACTATCAATATTTGTCTATACCTAGTCTCTGATACCACTTGTAACACCCCACTACCTAGGTCGTACAGGACCGGGGATGTCGGCCCGTCCAAAGGACAAAGGGTCTTTATAAATAGGTCACACAAATGGAAATAAAATCAATACTTTAAAATTGAACTTATTACAATCCAAAAATTTAGGAATAAATCCAAAATAAATTGATTACTATCATCTCTCAAAATAATACATAAAATAAATAACATAAAGTCTTTAAAGCAGGCAACAAATCTAGCTACTTATCTCCACAGCAGGATTGACCTAAAAACATGGTATAAAAGGTGATGAGATGAAAATCTCAGTAAGCCCGTTTGTGCCTTGAGTGTTTCAGGTAAACAGTTCATGTATGCAAGCTGTAAAAATTGTATAAGAGAAAGCACTGGCAAGCAATAAATAAGGTTAAAAATAAAAAGTGGCATTTTGCTTTTCAAACCATACATGTGCACAATAAATACAACCACTCAAATGGGTAGTCATGGGTTATCACACGTTAGGCCCCATGACCATAAAACGTTTAGAATACCACACTTTGTGCAAACTGACAAAAGGTAGGTGATCGGTCTACTGGGTGAGATACTTATCCTTCTTTACACCCAAATTTACCTATTGTCCACTCCGATAACACACAATCCACATAACAAAAACTTCCTAGCTCGAACCGGCATGACCTACTGGACTAAGATCCTATCTGGGAAGGACTCACCCCTCAAAGGTGGCCACCTACTGACAAACTTACCCTAACCCTTCAAAGACTAATCCTAGTAGTCTACCCTTATTGAGTACTCAACGATGGTTGTCCCACTTGGGAAACACTGATAATACATTGCTTTTTTTGAAAATAGCAATTAAGAGTTTCTAAAATTCTTGTCAAAGTTACTTTTTAGAAAGAGTTTAGTGCTTGTGCAAAACTGCTTATTTGATTTTCAAATGATTTATTTGACTTAAACAAGAAAGAAAATAGTCCTTAATTGCCTTTACAAAATGAGTGTCCATACACATTAGGTTTGGCTTGCTAAAGAAATCTTTTGTCTTCAAATAAGTTTATGAATAGGCTTACCTGATCCTTTGCTTAAGCAAATTCAAAAATCTTCCAAAGCTAAACTAACCTCACCTGGGGTAAACACAAGTCATAAGGTTATACTCCAACTATATTTGCTTACATAAACAATCCTAGTTCAACTTATTATAATCATGACCCTAATGTCCTAAGCTTTAAGGCTAGATGATAAAGGATTTTATAAAATAAGAATAGCTTGATAAGAAAAAATAATAAGGGGTTGTAAAATAATTACTAATAAGTTATAGGTTCAAAAAATAAATCTTAAGTGTTGTTATTAATAAATAAACTAGGGTTTAATTGTTGAAGAATCCTAAGTTCTAGATGATATTAATAAATGGTCATTCTTAAACAGTATTTTTAAAATAAACATTAAATTATTACTAATCTCTTAATTGATACATAGTATATAATTAATAATAAATAAAATTGGAATAATAAAATTGGAGTAATAAAATTTGCTAATCAAAATAGCCTAGGATCAATAAAGGTCATGATCCTAATTTTCCTATTGCTAACAAGATTCATGAGCATATACTCCAACATCAATCAATAAACAATTCTATTCATGAACAAAGGCTTAAATCCATTCCTACTATCACATGATCAAATCCCTACTAAGCATAATCATATTCACGACTTCAATGAAAATAAGAACGTAATATCCTGTTCACCAAAGGTGACATAACATTCTAGCATGCTTAAACGTTCATAATTTCTTAAGACATGATGAACATTCATTGATCCACACGAAAATTCATAATGCTTAACCATGATCAATCATTTTCATGTTCCAATCTCAACTCCTTCATACATATGCATACACTCAATCCCCCATTCATATTCTATCCTTCCTATCAACAACCAAGAGACATGAATCCAGACTTCAAAAGAAAGGTTAAAGAGAAATACTTAGTTGATGACTATCTCGATGAAGATTTAAGAAGATCCACGTGCTTGAGAGTATTGAATTGTCTAAGAGAGGCGAAAGAAAATGGCCATGGTTGTAGCAACCATTTTGGGAGAGAGAGAGAGAGAGAGCATTAGTATGATATGTTAAGGATTGAAGGGTAGAAGATGAACAAAAGTTGTTCTTGGTTACCTTGATGATGTTCTTGAGACTTCAAGGAAAATTCTAATTTTGATCCGATTGTTAATTTTTTTTTTTTTAGATTTAATGTTATATAATCTAGAAATGGACTCTAGGGAGTATGTAGGCATGCTCTGGAGTTTTTGGGAGGGATTGGAGGTGTTTAGAGTGGTCTTTGGCTTGAAGAAAGATAGTGTGTGTTCTTGGTGAAAATAGAGAGGATTAGAGAGAAAATGTTGGACGAATTTCTGAAGGGGTTGGCTGAACAATTGAGGGAGTTCTGGGATTTTGATTTTCAAACTTGAGAGAAGAGAAAAATCTAGTTGTTTGAAATTGAAATGGAGAAATTTAAGGAGTGTTTTAAGGTAAAAGATATGGTAATGGTGTTTGATTGATGGAGGTTTCTTGGAGCAACAAATGGCCGACTGGTTTGTTGTGTTTTGCTGAATTGAATGAGGGTTAAGGGAGCTATAAGGCTGGCCAAATTTTTTAGTTCAATGGTTTGAGGATTTCTGGTTATGAAGCTTAATCCAAAGGTGTTTTCATGGAGTAAATGCTGGAAATTTTGGAATTCAAATGGAAGTTTGATTGGAATGATTGTAGGAGAAATTTGAGGAGTGACTATGGAGTCTAGTTGTGCAAGGTCAGTGGAGGGGGTAATGGAGTTCAATTCATGGCTGAACAAAGGCTAACTTACAGAGGTTTTGAGGAGGATTTCGGCCAAGGCTTGAAAGGAACAAGGCTGGAATTTTTTCTGGTTATGCTTCGAATTAGTTGCTGGAATTTGCTGTGCAGTTTTCTGCAATGTTCTAGCCGATTTGAAGAGGGTTTTGAGAAGTGTTTGAGGGTATTTTAAGGCTGGTTTCCAGCCTTCTATAAGGAAAAAAAGAAAAGGTAATTTACTGGTTTGAAGGCAGAAGAAACAGCTTTGATCTCGGCCTGCTATGCTGCCAAACTGCCCAAAATTTTTTCTGGTTTGTACAGTTTTGTGCATTCCAGCTTCTGCACAAGAATTTCAGTCTTCAATTTGAATAAATTGGCCATTTTCTTGGCAAAAATTGAGTAAGAAAGATGGCTAAGATTTTTGAAAGTTAGACTGCTCAAGAATCTGGAAAATTTTCAGATTTCTTCCATGGAGTAGATGAATACTATGGAGTGGAGTTTGAAGGTTCAACCATAGAGATTAATTTCCCTTGGGAACCTTCCTTTACTCCTTCCCTATTTTCAATCAAATCTCCAACCTCTTGCTGAATTTTCTGGAATTAAAACATGGATTTGGATAGATTTTGAACAAGCTTAATTGGTGAAGAGGTTAGGATAAGCTAGAGGTAATAGAAGGACAAGAATTCTTCTAGAATTCTTTTAGGACATAAGGATAGGATTAGGATATTCCCTTCATGTCTCCCCTAGGATGATACTTCTATTTTTTTTTTTTTCTATGGAATTCAAGAGACGAAAATCCCACCTTAAATTAAAATAATCATGACAAAAACTTAAATGATGGGATTTGAACCCAAGACCTTAGAGATTAATATCAAGGCTCTAACCACTAAATCACAACAACTCTTGTTCTTATTTTCTTACCCAAATATTCTTCTTATTTAATCCTCAAGCTATCTTCCTATTTTGACCTCAAGCAAAATTACCGTCTTACCCTTCATACTCAATAAGTATACCAAGCATTCTAGACTATAAATTATAATTTTGAAGCACATAAAATCATTCAAAAATATATATATTCATGCAAAGCAACATGATATGCATCCCGACCCCCTTACCCTAGGGTTGGCTTTAGGTGGGGTTTTACACAAATAAATAGCCTAATTAATAAATAATTTTTCAGCCCAAATAAATTAGTCCAATTAACTGGTCTATATTAGTTTAATCCTAGGTTAATCTTTAATTATTCAAATTGGGCCAAAGTCCTGAATAATTAATTAACCCACTAAACTAATTTAATTAATTCTCTCTCTCCATTGACCTTTATTTTATTCTAGCCCAATAATTAAATAGGCTACTTAAAAAAATAAATTCTATTTAATTTAAGATCAATTCCTCAGCTTGTATTTAATTAGGACTTACGGTCTATACTGGGGGACCAAAAGACACACCACCTTGGCTACTATAACGACCAAAATACTCTTGCCATATAAATAGCTGTATTTTTCATTTTAAATATTTCCTAATATCACCATAAGGAAATATTGACCCTAAGGACAATGCTGCGTTAGCAAAGTCTCCGACTTACAGGTGAAATAACTAAAATATCCCTATATACATCGCCGTACATTTAGAGAGGAAGAAGTGTACTAACACCTCTCTAAATGACATCTACCATCCTTAGGCCTCTAGTCCAATGATCCACGACTTCCTGAATTATTTCCGCTTTCCAAGGGAGTTACCCTTAAGCAAACATCCAAGTCATGTTTCCCAGGGCCTTGGATATTTAGATTATTCAGACAACCACAAAGGGCGATATAGTATAGAAACTATCTTGTATAAATCTGTCTTAACTAACTAGTCACACATACCCAATATGTAAGCATATTGGCCCTACGATAGAACCTCAACTATAGCATATCAAAGTATATGCTTCCATATTCGTCAGACCACCAACTCATTCCCAAGTCGTAGAGTACTAGTCCATACTGTAGCGGTAGTAGTCTAGGTTTCTACCATATAGTACTTTAAGAAACCACTACTACAGGTCCTGTTCTACGTATTTGAAATACGCTTATGTCATGAAGTGAGTGGACTACTCACTGCCTAAAGGTAAGCCATTCTCCATTTAAAATTCACAACATAATAACCTAGACATGATGAGATTCTCATTCTCATCAATCGGTTAAGAACAAATATTTATGTATTAAGTAACCCGTGATCCATACCTTACTGTGAAAAATCTCCATTAACATGGACCACTTACTTAAACACAATGGGTCTTTTCCAAACGTAATTGTGCAGAAATAAAAATGTCAATTTATAAATAATTTATGGAAATAAATTATTTTTATTAAAACATTTGATATTTACATCAGAAACCTAGTCTAAGAGGGCATCTCTCCTAACACAATAAAGGATTCACCACTCCTAATAGTAAGGGCGAATATCTCACAACCACTTGTAAGAATTACTACTCGAGAAGTCCTTGGCCAGGGTGACTGTATATTGGAAATAGTTCCAATTAATACCCATCTAGAATAGTGAGTTTCTGGTACAAGTACTATTAGATTTGGGCCAGAATTGATATACATTATGGAAGGAGTTGGCACTAATTCTGTACTCCAAACCGAATAAGACATTGTATGGTGAAAGGAGTTAATTTCACAATAGTTTGTTATTGAATGGTTCATGTCATGCCACTTGACTTCCTGGACTCTTGGGTAGTCATGATGTGTTGCTAGATACCGCTCATGATATAGGAATATAATTTTATTAATTGATGAATTAATAAACCATTCCTAATTAGAATTAATATGATTAATTCTAATTAATTATGGATTATTGTTCTCAAAGACGTTTGAATTAATTCATACTCGCTACCAATTGATTGGGAAACCTAATAGGTCACACACAATAGAGGATTATATACTCAAGATGTTATTTGATAATATAGTGGGGTTAATGGCTAGAAAGAGAAGTAGTTGTGGCCAAATTATGATTAGTTATAATTTATGGGCCAATTTGTAATTGTGAAAACTTGATGTTTCCGATTACGATTAGGGAATTCTAATGGTTTTAGAATCCTAAGATGAAGGGTTTTTTTTTTTCGGTTCCTTTTTTGGTGATATATGTGAGATATGCACCAAACCTAATTGGAGTGTGATTCATGAAAAACCCTTCTCTCTCTCTCTCTCTCGTGGTTCTTGAGCAAACAAGAAGGAAAAACCCTAGCCACCTTTCTTATTTTCTGCTAGCACAGAAAATCTTGGTGTGCTTGAGTGTGATCCTTCGTGTGGATTTCTGTTAGAGATAATCACACACTATAATTGTAGTGGCTAGACATTTGACTCTCGTGGTGTTTGATCAAGAGGATTGCTGGATCGCACCTCAGACAAGAGAGGAAAAATTTTAACGACAGGGACTCACTAGAAAGGTGATATTCTTCTTATTATGTCTTGTTTTCCACATGTATGTGGATCCTAGGATGGTATCATGTTCTTATTTTTTTGCTGCGCCATATATGATATGCATGAGCTACCTTACTGTGGTATCAGAGCCTTGCTATGTGTGGTTTGCAGATAATATTTCCCTGCGTGAAAACTGTTTCATGTATTCGCATTTGTCTCTGTTCACTGTGAAAAATTGTTTTCACTCGAGTCAAAATTATTTCAAGCATTGTAGGTTGTGTCCATAGCACAATATGCTTGTGTAATGGTTACAGCATATTTTGAAAAATGTTTTCTTTATGTGCTGCCTTTTTTCCTTTTACAGAAAAATGTTTTCTTCAACACGTGTTGCTACCTTCTGTTTCATCCTAATTTTCCGTTTTGTTTTTGTTTAAACTAACAAATTAGTTGTTTTTTTGAGCTTCAAAACAAAAAATTGTATTGAGAATTGCTCTCACCAAACCGTTGCCAAAGATAAAGGGTCCAGAAATTGTTTCTAGAAAAAAATTTTAAAACTCGATGCCTCTTCTGACTGCAGCCAGCGCCGACTCTGGCCCCTAACCGGCACTAGTTTTGTGCAGTTCCGCAACATCCAGAAATCATTTCTGGAAAAATTTCTTAAAATCAGACTACAGTCGACGCCACCTCGGGCTTCGGTTCGGTCCTTTTTCGCGACATTCCAGCAATTAATAAATTTTTTAAAATAGAATTTTGAAAGAGAAAATTCTCAATTGTTGAGAAGCGGTAAAATAAAATTTTCTGTACCATAGACGGGACCCAAAGGCATTTTCTCAAAACTAGTTTTGAGGCAAACAATTTTATTTTTCCAAAATAGCGATTTTGAAATTTTAAAATTGATGTATTTTTCTAAAATATTAATTTTAGAATTTATTTTATTTCAAAATAGTGATTTTGGAATAATAAAAGTTATATGTTTGTTTTGTTTAAGCATAATTAATGGCATGGTAGATGGTTATGGACTAAACCCAATTATATCTATTCATGCATTTTACAGTTTTGGTTTTTATGAAATGGGACCTGCGTGTCCTGTCTTCTCTAGAATTCTTGTGTAATTCTCTTCTCATCTAACTCCCCTCGAATGAAACTTGAGGTTTTCTCTCTTTAGGAAATTATGTAATTAGTTTACATAGGTTAGATAGGAGTAGAACTATTTTATTTTGGAGATGGCAACCAAAACAAGGTGATAAGGTAAGACCTTCTACTTAAATCATGTATGAACACATAGGGTTAACTATATTACTTTCTTTTATAGCTCAATGGAATTAATTTAGGGTAAAGTCCAAAACCATACCACGTAATCGCTTTATTACCACGATTATTAATTATGTGATTTATTGATTTTTATGCGTGTCATTTATTCAAATCACTAAAAGGAACAAATACCTCAATTAATATTAAACCTAATTCCTTCCCTTAAAATAGTAAGAATGAGAGTCCTTTTTTGAGATCAGGTTGTTGGGCAAACCCAACCCTACTCGACATTGGGCATGTTCAAGCTATGGAATTAAATTCCTAATTAATGGGTTGGGTTTAACTAAATTCTTTATCTCAGTTGGGCAAACTCAAGCTTAAAGAACTTTAGAGGAAAAGTTGGGATAGCCCAAAAGGCCTTAAGATTTAAAGCTGTTAATCACTCAATGATCCGGTAATTACATACGATGTAATTGGTATTAGATACCTACCAATGAACTCATGAGTGGCTTGTTAGGCAAACCTAAGGTTATTCTTGAGGAATTTGGATACTGGTCCACTAGGAAAGCTTCCAACGGGCTTTCCCGAGTCAGTAGTGGGGGCTATTGGTTTGAGTAAAATAATGGAGTAAAAATGCATTTAATTAAAGTCCTAATTATTTGCATTTCATGTGCATATACAAGTAGCTAATGCTCTCTATCTTTACATCTAGGACACTTGCATCATGTCTACAAACCTAAACCTATATAGCATCTTGGAAACCAATAAGTTAACCGAATCAAACTACCTTGACTGGTATAGAAACTTGAGAATCATTCTCAAATCGGAAAAGTTACTGTACGTGCTAGATGCTCCTATTCCGCTACCACCAGCTCAAGATGCTCATGCTGATAAGCATGCTATCCACAAAAAGGCATAAGTAGGATAGTGATACAGCATCGTGTATTATGCTAACATCCATGACTCCCGAGCTGCAAAAACAATACGAGCATATGGATGCTCAATCGATTATACTACATCTTCGAGAGCTGTTTAACGCCTAAGCCAGAACTGAGAGATACGAGATCTTAAAGCAACTATTCCATTGCAAAATGGCAGAGGATTCTTCTATGGCCACTCATGGGCTGAAGATGCTGGGCTTAATAGAGAAGCTTGTATCTCTCGAGTTCGCGATGGATCATGACTTAAGTATTGATTTAATTCTACATTCTTTACCTAATAGTTTCTCACAATTTGTGATTAACTATCAAATGAACAAGATTGAGTCCACCATTCCTGAGTTGATCAATCTTCTCAAAACTGCAGAGTCTTCCATGAAAAAAGACTCCAATGTAGTTTTAATGGAAGAATCTTCTTCTTCTAAGAAAAAAGTTCAAAAGAAGAAGAAGAAGGCTCTCATGAAACTCAAATGTGGTGTGAATAAGAAAGACGTTGCTACCAAGGGCCTATGCCGTCATTGTGGCAAGATGGGCTGATAGGGGCTAAATTAGTCATACTTTTCCTAGTTATTTGAGGTTCTTTTGTAATACATTTTGGGCAATAACTAGTCATATTCTTTAATATTTGAGATTTTACCTTTGAAAATGTATTTTGTTCATAATTGTAGATTTTTTAGGTGAAACAAAGAAAAAATGTCGCAAACCAGAGAGAGGCGGTGCCAGCTTGGGTCTTGGAACCAGCGCCAGCCGTGCACTGTTAAAATGAACTTTGAAGCGATGGAAAAATTACTGAAACAGAGTGGAACAGAACTAAGGTGGCGCCAGTTGAGAAGCTGGAACCAGCGCAAGCTGCATTCTTGACACGTTGTGCAAAATTCGGAGAAAAATCGACAAACGAGTGGAGGAGCAGAACACAACTGGCGCCGGCTGTGCACTGGAGTTAAGGCGGTGCTGCAATTTTTCTACGTGTTTTTGGTAATCTGAGGAGTTTTAGTATCTTCCAACTTCTACTCGACCAAGAACATGGTACCTTCGAGTTTAGGCACTCCTTAAGTCTATAAATAGATGAAAAAAACAAGGGAAAATGGGAGAATTCATTGATCATCGTAGAAAATCACTTAATCAAAGGAGGAATTCTTCAATTCAAGGAGGGTTGCACAAGAAGGTCTTCAAAGGAAGAAGAAGGAGGCTTGTCTATGAGTGCTTTCTTTTACTTTGTTTTCTTTTTCTTGAACAATGACATGTTAATTGTTTTATTATAATTTGACATTGTTTTAGATATTCATGATATTTAGAGATATTTGATCTTTTGATTAATTGGTTGTTCTTCTTGGTATTTAATTACTTGTGCTAATTACGAGATTGGCTTATTGTTACTTTTTATTAACTTGCCTGAAAAAGGGGTTGATGGTGGTTTCAATTCATTAGTTTCATATTTGTTGTCTTTTAACTTGCTTGAAAAGGGGGTTAATTGCGAATAACAAAGTAATTAAAGGTTAATTGATGTCTGCCAGAATATGGATTCATTGGTTAGTTTCATGTTTTAAGTTTGCCAGAATATGAAAATTTAATCAAGGATGGTGTTCAATGCATCTTTTGGGTAAGACTGGTTGAAACAAAACATGTGGTACTAAGTTACCTAGAAGATAGGAATTCATGAATTGAAAAAGAAGTGAGTCTATCTTAATCCTTCATGATGCTAAGGGAATAATTAGTTATGATAATAGTTGACTTCTTTATGATCATGTTTGTCTATACAATGGTTTGAGTTACATACTTCTCCATCCTTGACATGTATGTATTTTTATTTTGATTTTATTTTAATTTTTATTTGTTTTTCAATTTATTGAGTCGGTTAAATAATGAAAGAAAGGTAATTAATGTCTACTTGTTCCTGGAGGATCGACACTCGTTTAAACCCTATGCTCGATTAATGATGAGTACGCTTGCTCATATATGTGATTTATGTTAAACATTTTAATTTAAACTTGATTGGGAATGTGCTTAGTTTTATATGATTTTTACACCCAAGTCCGAACTCATCATGTTTTTGGCACCGTTGCCGAGGAAAAATAGTATGAAAGCTTGGATTTTATTGATTTAACCATGTAAATATGTAAATATTTACATATGTATAATTGTTCTTTTCGCAAAAAAGGGGCTATCTTTTTATATGTATTCTTGTACATGACCCAAAAATTCGAAGGCGAGATAGTCGATTTTAACTTTGAAATCGAGAATACGTTATCAAAAATTCACCAGACAATTCAAAGAAACTTGATCGTCGAGATAGATGGTGCTCACCAAAACATTGCTGGGAATGACAAGAGGGTAATGGATGACTTTGTGAACCCCGCAATCTCGGGCATAGGCTCGAGTATCACTAGACCTAGGATAGATGCAAACAATTTTGAAATAAAGCCCAACATTATCCAAATGGTGCAAAATATGATTCAATTAGATGGCTACTTGAAGAGGATCCCAATGCTCACTTAGCTAGTTTTCTTAAGATTTGTGATACTTTCAAAATGAATGGTGTTTCTGAAGATACCATTAAGTTAAGACTTTTTCCTTTTTCCTTGAGAGATCGAGCTAAATCATGGTTAAACTCTTTACTTATAGGTTCCACCACTACTTGGAATGCCCTAGCTGAAAAATTCTTGGCCAAATATTTTCCTCTAGCTAGGACAGCCAAACTTAGGAATGAAATCTTTACCTTCCAACAATTAGATTATGAGCCCTTATACGAAAGTTTGGAAAGATTTAAGGAGAAGTTAAGAAAATTCCCACACCATGGATTTGAGCTGGGAATGCAAATGCTTATCTTATTGAATGGCCTCACGTTCGCAACACAGTAAGTGGTGGACTCTTCTGCAGGGGGTTCCATCAATCATAAGACCCCAGAACAGCTATTTGAGCTTATTGAAAATTTGGCTTCTAATAACTATTCTTGGGGAA
This sequence comes from Voacanga thouarsii, assembly GCA_026120185.1. NCBI lineage: Eukaryota > Viridiplantae > Streptophyta > Magnoliopsida > Gentianales > Apocynaceae > Voacanga > Voacanga thouarsii. Next base: position 3,259,505 of record JANUWF010003165.1, read on the forward strand.
GTGCAAGTTCAATAGCTCATGTGCAAGGAGTGCATAAAGTGGATGCTATGGCAGTATTAGAGGCTAAGGTAGATGCCTTAACTCAAAAGATAAAACAGTTGGTGATGCCTAAGGCCAAGTTTTAAACGTCAATTGCGATTTCTGTAGAGAAGGACACCCCAATCATGAATGCCAAAAGATGGGGTCAATCCAAGAAACTTCAGAGCAAGCAGCCTTCGCAGGTAATGTCCGGCTAAGTAACGATCTATATAGCTCTACCTATAATCCTGGCTAGAGAAATCACCCAAATTTCTCTTAGAGCAATGGAAATCAACCTAGGCAAAGTTCTTTCAATTTTGGCGGTAACCAAAGGAACCAAAACCCCATGAACAACACAGCAGCGACTTCAAAACCACTATTAGAAGAGTTGATTAGCCAATTGGTAAGTACCATGGAGACTATGTTCTAAGGGGTCGATGTGGCAACAAGGAACCTAGAGGCTTCCATGCGTAATTTGGAGAACCAAATTGGTCAACTAGCCAAACTCTTGGGGGATCGTCAATCAGGGACACTACCAGGGAATGCTGAGGAGAATCCATGAGATCACAGCCGTGGAAAATCTTGAAGCAGTTTTTTTCTCTTTTCTTTACTTTCCGTTTTTGGTTATGAAGACCATATATTCTATTTATGTTATTTTGATTGATTATTCTTATTCCAGTGCATTATTCAGCATTCATGTGTTTTTCTACATTCAAATATAAAAAAAACAAAAAAAAAAATTAGGAGACCGGATAGAACCAAGTCGGTGCCAGCTCCAAGAGCTCGGACCGGTGCCGGCTCCTGTCGGGTCAAGCATAATTTAAGGGCCATTTTGGCCACTTTTCTTCAAAATCTCCATTCTCCCTCTTAAATTCTCTCAAGCCTGCACCGGTTTCACATCCCTTATCTCCCAAAATTTAATTTTTCAACTCCTAAACACCTCCATAACATCTATTGACTTCTTTTTTGTTGATCCTATGGATCAAACACCTCAAAAGCTTCGATTTTTCATAACAAAATCACAATCAATCCACAAGCAAGGAGCTTAGATTTCTACAAAAAGCTTGCATTTTTTTCTTGCCCATGCATAGAAGAGCATAAATGTATGATTTTTATTCCATTCCTATGGTTCAAAATGTTGTAAATAACTTTGCCTAATTTGAAGAATACTGTTAGCCGAGAATAGGAAGTATGTATGCTATGCTTGACTTATGCATTCCTCCTTGAGCTTCATGAATTAGATTAAATTGGGAGTTATTGAGCCTTTACTACTTGATTCATGCTTATGATCATTTGAGACTTTGTATAGCTAAGGCTAGAATTGTGGCTATTAGTGATACTTGAATATATGGAACATGCATTATTAATCACATAATACCATGATACTACCTTCATTCACATGATCATGTTTACTAGCATACTTTAAGGATATCAACACAAGTGATGCTTTACAGTGAACTTTACATACATTATGCAGGTTGTGTAGAATTTATCAAAGGTGGTTGATTGAATTGGTTGTTGGAGTTGATATATATTGAAGGAGTTTGGGTTTTGTGGACTGTGAGCTTGGTTGAGGGTTGTGTGCGATTTGAGGAATATCTGTGCAGGGGTAGCTATACTATAGTCAGTCTTTAAGCTTGCTTGTTCTCTCTTCTTATTGCACCCATTCCCTACTTGACCATGTCTAGAGCAAGGAGTTAGTCTTCTAAAAGGGCGAGAACTTCCTCGTCCTCAGCCCCATGATCCGTTGATCCCTTGTCTCTTCGACCTACTAAGTTTATGGATATTTCTTGTGAGGAATGGTACAATAAGAGAGCATCTAATAAGATTATTGTCGAGCATACTTTCTCACCTACCTTAGACCGTGCACTCAAATTGGGTATGATGTTTAGAAGGTTTGGATGGGGGTCGATAGTACAATTGAAGGGGAAGTATTATCCCGTGCTTCTAAAAGAATTCTATGCTAATATGTCTGATAAGGGCAATAAACAACTCTCCCATACAGAAACAAGAGTGAAAGGGGTCCCTACTGTCAGCACGTAAAACCAATTAGCTAACCTCCTCCAGGTTTTCAATGATGATACCTAGCAAGGGATTGAAGTGAATAATCAAAAGATTCTTTCAGACCCGAATTGGGATGTTAGAGGGACAAGAGCGACCCTAAGCTTATATAAGCATAATGCTTTCCAAGCTAATAGCTTCTATTCCAACAATAATTTAGCAGCCCACTTTCGTGCTCTAGGTTACATGTTTGGGTTTAATGTTGTCCTCCGTGATAGTGGTTTCAATGAGACTAGGCTTATTGACACTTATATTTTGCATCGGATGATGAACACATTACCTATCCCTCTTGCCCCTTTGATTATCCAATCTATTAGGGAGGTTGTTCATCACCGTCTTTTCACCAAAGCCTTTGTTTCTCCCTTGCTTATAATGAAGATTTTGAAAGACTTTTGGGGTGAGTCTTGAGGGAGAACTCATTAAGGCTACCACAGAGCACGATATGGTCACTGAAGAAACTCTTATAAGTTGTGGGTACAAATACAGCTAGGAGTTTAAGAAGTGGCTCACTCCCTTCGAGGTCCGACATCCTAATCAGGTAAGGCCACCTACAATGGTGGAGGAGCAGCCACCACCACCAACACGTGCACGGGCCAGCAGCTCCCAGTCGCACTTTCGGACTAACTTTGAGATAACCATGCTGGGACGCCTCGACCAGCAAATGGAGGTGCTCCTACGCTTAGAGGGTACTATGGAGGACATGGTGAGCAGTAAGCTACTATGGAGCAGCAGTTGGCCGAGTTGAGACAGCATTCTTCTGGGCCACATGGTGGTACGGGCACCTCTACCCTGACTGATGATGATGAGGATGATGATGACTCTTTTCATGTTTTTCCCGATCACTCTTGTTTTTCCTTTCTTTTTTCATGTTTTTTTTTAGTTAGTTTTATTTTTCTTTGTAATATTTTCTTTCTTTTGTTTTTGCTTTATTTTCCTTTCTTTTCTATCTTTTATGCTTTGGTGTTTTCTTTTGTATTTTTCTTTTGTTAGGTACTTTGCCAATGCCTTATTCTTCAAGCATTCGGATCTTGTACGACACAATGCGCAATGAATGGAAGTTTATTTTTCTTATCTCTTCTCCTTTATATTTTTTGTCCCACGGTATTATTTGTTCTTGTTATATTTATTTTGCCATTGAGAACAACGTCCAGTTTAAGTGTGGGGGAGAGATTTGATTGACAAGCCTTCTATACATATTTTTTCGCCTTCGTTGAGCAAAGTTGAGCAAAATTTTTGCAAAATTTTTTCTAATTTTTTTTGTGATTTCAAGCTATATTTTTAGTGCATGTCTTTGTTATGGATTATAGAGCATATGTTCTAGATCATTTATGGCTTATGCATGACTTTTTGCACTCACTTGGACAAAGTAGTTCTTGATCTAATGTTTTGCATTTTTCTTAAACCTTGTTTTTCTACTAAACTTCATAGAGCATTCTAGAACTTATTTGAATACTTCTCGAGGCCAAATAAGAAAGATAATCATGATTTAACTTAGGGATGACGGTAATAGGCCTTCTTTAGATAGTTTTAGCTTTTCGAGCCTACCTATTTTCATAACATCCCTAGTGCCTATGTTGAGCTTAAATTGTTGATTTCTTTCTTTAAAATCTATCACAATATTTAGTACATTGCTTGTGTAGAGAGTTTGAAAAATTTTTCGAATCTTTATGCTCTTAATAGTTGAAAGTGTATGTAAGGGAATGTTGAGAAAGAATGCTGGGATAAAGATCATGACTTGTTACTTTCAGTCATGGAACAATATTGAGTTGAGCTGGAAAAAGAAAAGAGAGACTGAAAGAAAGAGAATAGAAAAAGAGGGAGTGAAAACAAGAAAAGAAAATAAACAACTGCTAGAAAGAATGGAAAGAAAATGAGAAAGAAAAGAATAGCAGCAGTAGAAATAAAAGAGGCGTGAAAGAGAAGAAAATTGAGAGGAGAAAAAAAAGAAAGATCACAAGAAGAATGGTGATTGAGCTGAGAAACAAAAGAGTTAAAGTTCATATAAAGTACTTGATACCATTGCTAGAAAATTCGAGTGATCTTGTGAAAGAAATAGAAAAGATTTGATGAAAAGAAAAGTTGAAAGAAAAAGAGAAAAAATGCAGGATTTGTTTGAGTGGAGCTGTAATGGCTATAAGGTTATGGTTTGTTTGATTCTTGGAATAGGGGAGCAAGAAGAGTTGGAAATTATTGATTCAATTTGTTTATCCTTTTCTTGCAAACTCTCAGTTTTTCTTTGATTTTTGATCTCCTATATCCTTCGTTTGATAAGCTATATTACAAGCATTTAGCCTTACATTACAAGCTTAAAAGTCCTACTTGATCTAAGTAGAATCATGATATGTCTCAGATTAGTAGAGAAAGTGTATGAAAAGTAAGCATATAGAATGCATATTCTTTTTGAACTAACTTCTGTCCAATGGTTTGAGAATATTGTGAATTATTGAGATGGTTCTACTAAGTCATTTATCACTACACATGTCTTGCATTGGTTGTGAAAGATTTAGTAGCAAGTGTTTTATGTTCTTGAATGAAAAAGGCATTGAAGAAATGGTTTTGAAATTGATTGAGTGATTTGTTTAACCTTGTGTTTTCCTACTTGTTCTTGATACTTTGCTTGTGGACAAGCAAAGAGCTAAGTGTGGGGGAATATGATATGGGCTAAATTAGTCATACTTTTCCTAGTTATTTGAGGTTCTTTTGTAATACATTTTGCGCAATAACTAGTCATATCCTTTCATATTTGAGATTTTACCATTGAAAAGGTATTTTGTTCATAATTGTATATTTTTAGGGTGAAACAAAGAAAAAACGTCGCAAACTAGAAGAGAAGCTGCCCCGGCGCCCGCCGTGCACTGTTGAAACGAACTTCGCAAAATTGTTGAAACAGAATGGAGCAGAACCATGGCGGTGCTGGCTGAGAAGCTGGAACTGGAGCCGGCTGCATTCTTGACACGTTGTGCAAAATTCGGAGAAAAATTGGCAAACGAGTGGAGGAGTAGAACACAACCGGCACCCGCTGTGTCCTGGAGTTAAGGCGATGCTGCGATTTTTCTACGCGTTTTTGGTAATCTAAGGAGTTTTAGTATCTTTCAACTTCTACTCAGCCAAAACATGGTACCTACGAGTTTAGGCACTCCTTAAGGCTATAAATAGATGAAAAACACAAGGGAAAAGGGGAGAATTCATTGATCATCATAGAAAATTACTCAATCAAAGGAGGAATTCTTCAATTCAAGGAGGGTTATACAAAAAGGTCTTCAAAGGAAGAAGAAATAGGCTTGTCTCTGAATGCTTTCTTTTACTTTGTTTTCTTTTTCTTGAACAATGACATGTTAATTGTTTTATTGTAATTTGACATTGTTTTAGATATTCATGATATTTAGAGATATTTAATCTTTTGATTAATCGGTTGTTCTTCTTAGTATTTAATTACTTGTGCTTATTATGAGATTGGTTGATTGTTACTTTTTCTTAACTTGCTTGAAAATGGGGTTGATGGTGGTTTCAATTCCTTAGTTTCATATTTGTTGTCTTTTAAATTGATTGAAAAAAGGGTTAATTGTGAAGAACAAAGTAATTAAAGGTTAATTGATGTTTACCAGAATATGGATTCATTGGTTAGTTTCATGTTTTAAATTTACCAGAATATGGAAACTTAGTCAAGGATTGTGTTTAATGCATCTTTTGGGTAAGACTGGTTGAGACAGAATATGTGATACTAAGTTACCTAAAAAATAGGGATTCATGGATTGAAAAAGAAATGGTCTACTTTAATTCTTCATTATGGCAAGAGAATAATTAGTTATGATAATGGTTGAGTTCTTTAAGATCATGTTTGTCTATATAATGGTTTGAGTTACATACTTCTCCATCCTTGACATGTAAATATTTTTATTTTGATTTTATTTTTCTTTTTATGTGTTTTTCAATTTATCGAGTCGGTTAAACAATGAAAGAAAGGTAATTAATGTCTACTTGTTCCTGGAGGATCGACACTCGTTTAAACCCTATGCTCGATTAATGATGAGTACGCTTGCTCATATATGTGATTTAGGTTAAACATTTTAATTTAAACTTGATTGGGAATATGCTTAGTTTTATAAGCTTTTTACACCCAAGTCCAAACACATCATGTGCCAATGGAAGCGCAACTGCAAGGCCTACTTGGAGACTATTAAGGACAAGAAGCAAAAGGAAAAACTTACAAGTACTTCTACTTCTACTACGGGTATGTTAAAGATTGAGATAAATATTGTCTTTAGAAATGAGACATGGGTATTAGATACTAGATGTGGATCTCATTTGTGCAATAACTTGTTTGGACTAAAGAGCAGTAGAAGGCTAGAGAAAGGCGATATTGACCTACATACTGCAAATGGGGTAAGGGTTGTTGCACTTGTTGTAAGGACATACGAGCTTAACCTGCCTTCAGGATTTGTTCTAGAATTACAAAACTGTTATTATGTACCAGTTTTAATAAAAAACATTATCTCGGTGGTGTGTTTAGACTTAAATGGCTTTCATTTGATATTTAAGAATAAATGTTGTTCTTTTTCATTGAATGATATTCATTACGGTTCAACAACTCTGGTTAATGGTTTATATGTTCTAGACTTAGATAATACAATACTCAATATAAACAATAAGAAACATAAAATAGATAACTCTAACACCTATTACTTATGGCATTTTCGTTTAGGCCATGTAAACGAAAATTATGTCTCTATGTTACACAAGCTTGGTGACTTAGGGTCATTTGATTATGAATCATATGGCACATGCGAGTCTTGTTTACTAGGTAAAATGGCTAAAAGTCCGTTTTCAGGAAAAGAAGAATGGGCTAAGGAGTTATTAGAACTCATACATTCTGATGTACGTGGCCCAATGTCAATACAAGCAAGAGGAGGTTATAACCATTTCATAACTTGTATCGATGATTTCTCACGAAACAGGTATTTGTATTTAATGAAATATAAATCTGAGGTCTTTGATAAGTTCAAAGACTTCAAGAATGAAATAAAGAAACAACTTGGCAAAAATATAAAGACTTTAAGATCTGATCGAGAAGGAGAATACTTGAGTCAAGAGTTTCTGAGTTATCTTAGAGATAATGAGATATTATCTTAATGGGCTCCACCATATACACCTCAACATAACGAAGTATCTGAGAGAAGGAATCGAACCCTTCTAGACATGGTATGGACCATGATTGCTTCTGCAGACCTACCAAAATCCTTTTGGGGGTATGCACTAGAGACTTTTGTTTATATACTAAACAGACTTCTGACAAAATCAGTTGATTCTACCCATTTGGGATGTTCTTTGGTAAGAAACCAAAGTTATCTCACTTGCAAGTATGGGGTTGTCTTGCCTTTGCCAAAAGGCCACAGTTAGACAAACTTAATAGTAAGTCTGACAAGTATTTGTTTGTGGGATATCCGAACGAATCCTTCGGATATTACTTCTACCTACCCTTTAAAAACAAAGTGCTTATTTCGAAGCATGCCATTTTCTTAGAGATGGAGCACATGCTCGAAGGGGACAGTGGGAGTAAAATTAAACTTAGTGAAGTTCAAAAAGATCAAACAAACAAGGATCAACCGTCTGATCCCACACCAATTGAGAGAATAGATGAACCTTCTATTACACAAGAACCTCGTAGGTATGGTAGGATACGTATGGCACTTTAGAGATATGGATTTCTCATTAGTGACCACAATAACGTATTGCTCATAGATAAAGATGAGCCTACTACCGACAAAGATGTCCTGAACAGTTCAGAATCTGGCAAATGGCTTGAGCCCATGAAGTCCAAGATGGATTCCATGTATGACAACCAAGTATGGACTTTGGTTGATCCACCCAAAGGAATTAAACCTATTAGGTGCAAGTGAATTTTCAAAAAGAAAACGGACATGGATGGTAACGTAGTTACCTATAAAGCATGACTAGTGGCGAAGGGTTATCGTCAACAACATAGTATTGACTATGACGAAACTTTCTCGCCAGTAGCTTTATTAAAATCCATCAGGATACTCCTAGCCATTACTGCTCATTATGATTATGAGATTTGGCAAATGAATGTGAAAACAGCTTTCCTAAACAAAAATCTGACTGAGAAAGTGTATATGACACAACCTGAGGGTTTCACATCCAATGATAGAACAAAGGTGTGTAAGCTGCAAAGGTTTATTTATGGACTTAAGCAAGCTTCTAGGAGTTGGAACATTTGTTTTGATGAAACAATCAAAGAGTTTAGTTTTATTCAAAACATGGATGAGCCTTGTGTATACAAAAAGGTCAGTGGGAGCACAATCATTTTCTTATTGCTTTATATAGATGACATATTGCTAATAGGAAATGATATACCTATCTTGCAAATGGTTTAAATTTGGTTGTCCAAACAATTCTCCATGAAAGACCTTGGTGAACCTATATTCTTAGAATAAGGATCTATAGAGATAGATCTAAAAGGTTGTTAGGTCTTTCACAGTCTACATACATAGATAAAGTGCTAAAGAGGTTTAGCATGGATTAATCCAAAAAGGGATTCTTACCCATGTCACGCGGTGTAAGCCTTTCAAAGTCAATGTCTCCTAAGACACAAGTTGAAAGGGATCACATGTGTAAGATTCCATATGCTTCAACAGTTAGATCTATCATGTACGCTATGATATGTACAAGGTATGATGTATCTTATGCTCTCAGTTTGATGATCAGATACTAATATGACCCTGGTGAGGGTCATTGGGCGGCTATAAAGAACATCATTACATACTTACAAAGGACTAAGGATGTGTTCTTAATATATAGAGAAGTTGATTTGAAAATAAATAGGTATACTGATACCTGTTTTCAATCTGAAAAAAATGATTTCAAATCACAATCAAGCTACATGTTTACGTTGTTTGGAGGGGCAATAAGTTGAAAGAGTTCCAAACAAGAGACTATTGCCGACTCTACGACTGAAGCTGAGTACATAGCCGTTTCTGAAGCAGCTAAGGAGGCTGTTTGAATCAAGAAGTTTGTAACAGAACTGGGTGCGGTTCCTGGCATTGTTGGTCTAATACCTTTGTATTGTGACAACAACGGAGCCATTACATAAGCAAAAAAGCCACGGTCTCACCAAGGATCCAAACACGTACTACGACACTATCATTTGATCCGGGAGATCATAGATAGGAATGATGTAAAGATAGAGAGAATTCCCATGGATGAGAACATAGCTGACCCGCTTACAAAAGCACTATCCCAAAAGAAACATGATAGGCATGTTGAGTCATTCGGAATTAGATACATGAATGATTGGCTCTAGTGTAAGTAGGAGTTTGTTAGTGTTATGCCCTAGAGGCAATCACTTATATGTTCTAAATGACATATTTTATTTTACTAAAAGGTATTATTTATCTTACAGTTTTTTTTGTTTACTTTTATGTAATATAACAGTTAGATAAAGTCCCTAGTACAACATTGTGTTAAGAAAATTATGATAGAGATCATGATATGAGATTCCTACTACACTTTATAGTGTTAGTACTTAAATAGTCCTTAGTCGTAGTATTAATAAGATAGGACATCATTAATGCGTTAAGACTAGCATGTGTTAGACTTCCTGATTTGATTAGGTAGTGTTTCTCATATTTGTGAGTATTGAGATACTCAAAGTTAACACGTGGATGCTTGTTAATAGAACAAGTACATTGGATGACTTAGCTATGAGATAATCACATGGATAACTATTTAGTACCAGTTATAAACACTCATTATAGCAAACGTGCAAGTATCCTTAGACTTGAGATCTCCAATGTACTTTGTTTGTTGAGCATTGTGCTTTGATTCCAATCTCTGGAGCCAGATCGAGGGTTGCCTATGGGATAGATATTGGGTACATTATGAGGTAAACGAAAGTAGTTGAGATGGTCAATAAAGGATTCATCACTCTTAATAGTAGGGCGAATATCTCACGGCCACTTGTAAGAATTACTACTCGAGAAGTCCTTGGCCAAGGCAACTGTGTATTGGAAACAATTCTAATTGATACCCATCTAGAGTAGTGGGTTCCTGGTACAAGTACTCTTATATTCAGGCTAGAATTGATATACATTCTGGAATGAGTTGGCACTAATTTTGTACTCCAAACCGAATAACATATTGTATGGTGAAAGGAGTTAATTGCACTGTAATTTGTTATTGAAGGGCTCATAACAAGCCACTTGACTTCCTGGACTCTTAGATAGTCATGATGTATTGCTAGATACCGCTCATGATATGGGAATATGGATTTATTAATTAATGAATTAATAAACCAATCCTAATTAGAATTAATATGATTAATTCTAATTAATTATGGATTATTAATCTCAAATACATTTGAATTAATTCATGTTCGCTAACAATTGACTGGGAAACCTAATAGGTCACACACAATAGAGGATTATACACTCAAGATGTTATGTGATAACATAGTGGGGTTAATTGCGAGAAAGAGAAGTAGTTGTGGCCAAATATAATTAGTTATAATTTATGGGCTAAATTGTAATTGTGAGAACTTGATGTTTCTAATTATAATTAGGGAATTCTAATTGTTTTAGAATCCTAAGATGAAGGGTTTTTTTTTTCGGTTCCTTTTTTGGTGATATATGTGAGATATGCACCAAACCTAATTGGAGTGTGATTCACGAAAAACACTTCTCTTCTTCCTCTCTCTCCCTCTCTCAGGGTTTTTGAGCAAACAAGATGGAAAAACCCTAGCTACCATTCTTGTTTTCTGCTAGCACAGAAAATCTTGGTGCTTGAGTGTGATCCTCCATGTAGATTTCTGTTAGAGATAATCACACACTGTGATTGCAGTGGCTGAACATTCGACTCTTATGGTATTTGATCAAGATGATTGTTAGGTCGTACCTCAGATGAGAAAGGAAAAATTCTAACGATAGGGACTCACTAGAAAGGTGATCTTCTTTTCTTTATGTCTTGTTTTCCACACGTATACAGATCGTGAGATGATATCTTGTTCTTATTTTTCCGCTACGCCATATATGATATGCATTAGATACTTTACATATTTATGAAGCTTTAATGAAGTGCTCATGGGTGTGCTTATTTCTTTTGCTTCATCTATACCAAACTTTTTGAGTAGTTCTTTGGCATACTTGTCTTGATTTAATAAGATTCCGTCTTTAGTTTACTTTATTTGAAGAACAAGGAAGAAATTTAATTCTCCCATCATGCTTATTCCGAATTCTTACTGTATTCTCTTGGCAAATTTCTTGCACAACAGATCATTAGTAGCTCCAAATATAATATCATCAACATATATTTGCACAATTAAGATGTTATCAGAATTTTCAAACTTGATGAATAAAGTGATATCAACTAAGCTTCTTGAAAAACTTTTGAAAGAAGAAATCAGCTTAGCATTTCCTACCATGCTCTTGGAGCTTGTTTTAGACCATAAAGGGTTTTAGAGAGTGTAAAAACATGGTTTGAAAATTGTTCATGAGTAAAACTAGGAGGTTATTCCACATATACTTTTTCTGCAATAAAGCCATTTAAGAAAGCACTTTTGACATCCTTTTGGTAAAGTATAAAACCTTTGAAAAATGTAAATGCAAGTAATATTCTTATTGATTCTAATCTAGCAACGGAGGTAAATGTGTCATCATAATCAATACTCTCTTCTTGATTGAATCTTTGGGCAACTAATCCAGCTTTATTTTTTATAACACTACCATGCTGATCAAGTTTGTTTATAAATACCCACTTGGTATGAATTACGGGATGGTCAAGTGGTCTAGGGACAAGCTTCCAAACTTGATTCCTTTCAAATTGGTTCAGCTCTTCTTACATATCCATAATCTAAAATTTATCATATAATGCTGCATTAATGCAATTTGGTTCAGTACTAAAGAGTAAAGCAAAGTTGTTAACAAAGTACCATTTATTTTTTACTCTACAGCTAGGATCACTAATGATCTGCTCTTTTGGATAGATATGTTTGTACTTGTAGTCTCTTAGCAGATCTTGATTCGTGAGTTCTTCAAATCTGTGATTGTTTTCTTTAGCTTGTTATTCTTCCAGTTCCTTTTCTTTGGCATGAATATCAAGTGGATGAGCCATATGTTGTTTACTGCCATTTTCTTTTGAAACACCTATATCATCATTATCATTTCTAGAGGAATATATATTTGATTCATGAAACATAATATGTACGAATTCTTCCACACATAGAGTTCTCTTATTGTATACTCCATATACCTTTTTGTTGGAAGAATACCCAAGAATTATAGGCTTATCAGATTTGCTGTCAAATTTTCCAAGGTTGTCGCGAGTATTAAGGATAAAACACTTGCATTCAAAAACTTTGAAATGTGAAATGGATAGAACTTTGTCAAATATCAGTTCAAAAGGATTTTACTTAGGAACGGTCTTAGCATAACTCAATTGACAATATAGCAGGTTGTATTCACAACCTCAGCCCAAAAATATTTTGGAAGGGATTGATCGTGCCATTTCTTGCTAGGTTCCATTTTTCCTTTCAACCATACCATTTTGTTAGCGGGTTTTGCCAATAGAAAAATTATGAGAAATACCACTTTTCTCACAAAATTTAGTGAAGGCATGGTTGCAAAATTCTCTACCATTGTTGCTTCTAATTGAAATCAATTTGAATCCAAGACAGTTTTGAACACTTTTGAGTAGTTTTGAAAATTCAAAAAAGGCTTCATCCTTTTGAGCAAGAAATAAGGTCCAAGTGAATCTTGTGAAGTCATCCACAATTACATAAGCATACCTCTTACCACTAAGACTAGTAGTCCTCATTGGTCAAAACAAAATCTATGTATATGAGCTCAAGAGGTTTTGATGTTGAAATCATTTTTTTAGGCTTAAAAGAGGTATTAGTTTGTTTTCCAAATTGACAAACATCATACCCCCGATTTTTATCAAATCTCATTTTGGGCAGTCCTGTAACAAGTTCTTTTGAAGATAATTTATTCAGCAAGTTGATAGATACATGACATCGCCTTCTATGCCAAAGATAGCTATCATCATCATTCAAAGAGAGGCACCTAATATCATGTGCTATAAGATCATTAAGATAAGGAACATAAACATTTCCAACATAATTAGCAACAAGGATAGTCTTATTGTTAGAACTATCCATGATGATGCAAGAATCTTTTTCAAAAATAACTTTGCATCCATTATCATATAGTTGATTGATACTAAAAAGGTTATACTTTAATTCATTAATTAATAGCATATGCTTGATGATGGTTGAAGACCCCTTACTAATATTAACTATGCCAAGTGTTTTTCCTTTCTTTTTGTTTCCAAAAGTGACAAAACTATTGGTTGTAGCTTGAATACTTTCTAGTAGTTTGGCATTTCCTGTTATGTTGCATGAGTATCCACTGTCCAAAAACCATTTTACGGAGCTCCCATTGTCCAACAAATGTTCCTATACACAAGATAGAAGAGTGACTCTTTGTACCCATATTTTCTTTGGTCCATAGGGTTTAGTGATGGTTCCTTTCACCTTCCAAACAGTTTTCATACCAGATTGCACTTTCTTTCTAATTTGACACATAGAGGCTTTATGTCTAAATTTTTCATAATATGTGCAACAGCTATGTATCATATGTGATGAAGCAGCTCTTACAAAGAGAAATTTGTGATTTTCAGTTCTAATGTCATGTCTATAGCCTAGACCATTTCGGCTTCCAGCAGTGTGTTGTGCCCCCAAGCAATGTTTTTGTAAACTTTTCAATACATGAGGTAAGATCATTGACTCTACTCTTCATATCGTCAAAAATACTTACCATAGTTTCAAGAGAACAACTTTTGTCACATAAGTAATTATTTTCTAAAGACATACGATGCTATGAGGTGATGATAACATTTTGTTCAATGTTCGAGTGCATATACGACTCAAGTGGGACTTCATTTTTATTTAACAACTTTGTATTCTCATTTAATAAGGAATCAATTTTCCTCTTCATTTCTTTGTTTCTTCTAGACAATTTCTTTAGTTCATAAAAAATATCAAAAATTAATTCATTGGGATCGTCATGCTTTTCATAATAAAAAATATGCAAATCAGTTGTTAAATCTGGAGTTGTACGATTTACCATATCCTTCATAGCCATAAAGCACTTTTCATTTTCTAAACCGCAACTTTCTTTAGTTTCAGACTCTACTTGATCCCAAGTTCCAATTAATCCTTTTCCTTTCTTCAATTTTATGTCCTTCTTTTTCTTTCTAGATTACTTGGCCCCCTTTTCTTTGGCTACTGGATAATTAACAATGAAATATCTGTTAGTGTTGTGCCCTAGAGGTAATCACTTGTATGTTGTATATGACACATTTTATTTCATAAAAGGCATTATTTATCTTACAGTTTCTTTTGATTACTTTTGAGTAATATAATTGTCGGATAAATTCCCTAATATGTCACTGTGTTAAGGAAATCATGATAGAGATCATGATATGAGATTCCTACTACACTGTATGGTGTTAGTACTTAAATAGTCCCTAGTCATAGTATTAATGAGGCAGGACATCATTAATGCATTAAGACTAGTATGTGTTAAAACTTCCTGATCTTGATCAGGCGGTAGTTCTCATAATCGTGAGTATTGAGATACTCAAAGTTAACACATGGGTACTTGTTAATGGAACAAGTTCATTAGATGACCTAACTTTGAGATAATCACATGGATAACTATTTAGTGCTAGCGATATAATCTCAATATAGCAAACGTACAAGTATTCTTAGACTTGAGATCTCCAAGGTACTTTATTTGCTGAGTTTGTACTTTAATTCCAATCTCTGAAGCCCAATCGAGGGCCGCCTATGGGATGGATATTGGTTACATTGTGAGGTAAACGAAAGTAGTTGAGAGGGTCAATAAAATATTTACCACTCCTAATAGTAGGGGCAAATATTTCACGGCCACTTGTAAGAATTATTACTCGAAAGTCCTTGGCCAAGGGAATTGTGTATTGGAAATAGTTTCAATTAATACACATCTAGAGTAGTGGGTTCCTATTACAAGTACTATTATATTTGGGCCAGAATCATTTTTGGAGGGACTTGGCACTAATTCCGTACTCGAAACCGAATGAGATATTGTATGGTGAAAGGAGTTAATTGCACTGAAGTTTTTTATTGAAAGGTTTATGTCAAGCCACATGACTTCTTGGACTCTTGGGTGGTCATGATATGTTGCAAGATACCACTCATGATTTGGGAATATGGGTTAATTGATGAATTAATATGATTAATTATAATTAATTAAGGATTATTAATCTCAATGACATTTGGATTAATTCATGTTCGCTACAAATTAATCGGGAAACCTAATAGGTCACACACAAAAGAAGAATATATACTCAGGATGTTATTTGATAACTTAGTGAGGTTTATTACAAGAAAGAGAGGTTGATGTGGCCAAATTATAATTAGTTACAATTGATGGGCCAATTTATAATTCTGAGAACTTGATGGGTTGCAATTGCAATTGGAGAATTCTTTGAAATTCTCAGATGTGGTTTTTGTAGAGGCTTTTGGTTATATGAGATATAATCAAAGTGGTTTTATTATTGAACAAGAAGTCATACAAAAACACACAAAAGGGCACACATGAAGGAATGGGTGTCAATACTCCTTTTTATCAACACACATGAAATAATGTGTGTTGGGCCATCATTTCAAGAATATAATGGGGATATGATCTTCATGTTCTGTTGTGAACATCTCTCTCTCTCGTGTGACTTCTTCCATTAGGGAATCCAAGACTCTTCTTCTTCTTTTCTCTGGTTTTGCTTATGAAGTTGAACAAGGAAGAAAAACCCCAGCCACTATTGTTGTTTTCTACTAGCACAGAAAATCTTGATGCTTGAGTGAGATCCTCTGTGTGGATTTCTGTTAGAGATAATCACACACTGTGATTATAGTGGTTAGACATACAACCTTCGTGGTGATTCTTCAAGAGGATTGTTGGATCACACCACAACTATCATACTTGAAGAAGGAAAATTTTGTTTTCCACACAAACAAAGAAAGGTAAAAGTAGTTATCTTTGTTTCATTGTTTTAAATATATATGTCTTGATTTTCCACACATATGCAGATCTTGAGATAGTATCTCATTTTAAAATTTCCGCTATGCCGTATATGATACGCATGAGATACCCAACAATGTTCTGTGCTTTTGCATTTATAGGATTGAGGTTTGAAAGAGGAACCCTGTCATTTCCTTTTCACAAGCTTCTTACCCTTTTTTGAAATGTTCGTTTCTAAACATTTTTTTTAAACTTTCTAGCTACCATAGCTAATTCTTCTTTGTCTAAATCAATGCCATCATCACATTCATTCTGATCATTGCTAGTCTCTTCATCGACTGCTTTTAAGGTAGTTCCTCGTTTGCCTTTCTCATCATCATCATATTCTTGAAACTTCTTAAGTTTCATTTCAGAGTCAAGAGAGAACCAATTTGCTCTTCAGTGGGTAAGTTATTCAGATATTTAGATTCCTCTATGGCAAAAGTTTATGGCTACGAAATCTTTGGTAGAGCATCAAGCAATTTTCTATTTTGTTCTCCAAGGCAATACATTTTCCCATATACTTTTAAACTATTCACAATGTTTGTAAACTGAGTGAACATGTCGATCATGTTTTCACTTGGCTTTATAGAGAACAATTCATAGTCTCGGACAAGAAGTCCTATCTTTGATTCTTTCACTTAATTAGTCCCTTCATGAGTGACCTCATGTAGTCTCCACATTTCGTGAACTGAATCACAGCTACTAACTCAGTTATATTCATAAGCATCAAGAGCATAACATAAAATATTCATTGTCTAAAAATTCAGGGTCATTTTTTAAATGTCCTCATTATCATATTCATCACTTTGTTTAGGCACTTTTCTACCTTCAATGAACTTTAATGGAACAAATGGTCCATTCTCAATCAGATTCCACAACCATTGAATAGAGGAGTGTTAGGGATATACCCTAGAGTCAATTTATACTTACACTATTGCCGTCATGTATTATGTAATAATACGAGGTACTTCTTTCTATGAATAGTGCATTTAGTTTTGTGGTCATCAAGTATGTGACTTTATACTAAAACCCTACAATCAATACAATAACTATTCTTAAACTGTCCCTAATCGATTATTATTAGTGGAACAATAATAAATTAAGATTAGTATATTTGTGACTTGATGGCTATATTTTACTGGTCATGGGTAAATATGATATTAAGTTAAAACATAAATAAATGTTAAAGAATATTGTATTGGATATGACCCACTGTGAGAGTACTTCATAGAACATGTCATAAGTACTTTCTAGCCATAATGATATTAAAAGTCATTCGACCTGAATTCATCATATTTTCCTACTTGATAAATTCTATATTTTGACATTGTCTAAAGTTATCTTTAACTATATAATAAATTAGACTACTATTAGATATAGAATAAATTATGGAGAGGAATATGATTGATAGTGAAGGAATTTGTCCCTCTCAATTATGGAAGAGATATCCAAGAGCCCGTTGATAAGTTAGACTATCAAAATACATAGTCGTGCTCAAATATATCAATCTGAGACATTGATATCATTCATTTGAACAGTCTACTATGAAATCAAGAAATAATTGATTAAGCTTAATAAGGATGATATGCTCTGTACCTTATGCTTAATCTGGATATCGTGTAAGAAAATGACTACATATCAAATTATGGTTTGGTTCAAGGAGATCACTGATCTTCATTTAACTTGGATAGTTATAATATTTTGCTAGAAACCACTTATGACTTATGGGCCATTTAAATATGATTTGGGCACACTGCTAGTGTTAAATGAACCTATAGGGTAACACAATAAGTGAACTCGTTAGGGTATTTGTTCTTAGAAGCAAGTTCAATGAATCTAAAAATATGTCTAAGTTAATTGAACCTAGAAAATTTACCAGATACAATGAATTTAGAAATATGTCCACATTCAACGTATCTGGATGATGTCCAGATTGTAAGAATCTGACTCATTAAATTAATTAGTTAAATTACTGAGATAATGGTAGAATCTTATCATATCAATTTTAACTTAATTTGAATTTAAATAAAATATGATAAAATATTATCAGAGTTGGATTTCAAGAGGTTCGGGTAGTTTTAAAAGAAAACCCTAGACTTCTTCTAAAAGTAGCTCTCTGTTAATATTCATGCCTCTATTCACCAAGAAAAAAAAAAGCCTCTAAAACCCTAGGCGTTAGCACTCCCGGGATAATGAGTTAGTTCGCTATGTGTATCCGATAGAGAGCGTTCGTACACTGCAGCGTCTGATGATCGTTCAGGTTGTACGTATAACCGCAAGATCAAAATCGAAGGATGTTGATTATGCCGAACATAGGTAATTTTGTAATCCTTAAATCGTCTTAATCGTTTGGCTTGGGTCCTCGGAAGGGATTCGTGGATGTTTTTCGTATTTATGATTCCACGAATTCTAACAAGGAGGTCGATTTGTTGAAGATCCTTCAACATATAAAAGCGCAGATGTGTTTGCCATAAAGATCTTTCTACATGGTTGTTAGACCAAAAATAGAGTAGACCAATACTTTGATACCAATTGAAAAACCTTAGAGGAGGTGAATAAGGTGTTTACCAAACAAGAGCTAATTCAAAAATTTTGTTCCCAAAAAAAAAAAAAAAAAGTTTCCAAACTGAATGGTAGAAATACTTTGTGGCTTCAAAAAGGTTTTGTGATTTGAAGAATGTAGCGAGAAGACCTTTAAATTAGCACGAAGTGTTATGAAATGAAGATGGGTAGTTGAGATCTTAAATGATAGGTTTAAATCAGAATGAGAAGACCTTAAATGACTCACTGATTTTTGGCAAAAAGGAATAGAGCATTAAGGTGAAAGACTCATTAAATAAATTTAAGCAAGTAAGGCACAAAATAAAACTCAAGAATTCATAGTGGTTCGATCCTCAAAAGATCGATAGTCACTACCTTATGTTCTTAGTTAAGGATTTCAAACACAACTCACTAAAATATTTTTCCCAACTTAATGGTAGCAGATGACACCATTCTTACACAAGAGGATCATCACTCTTGGTTTTACACCCAACCTCTTTAATCACAATAGTCAAGGCTCACCCCAACTGGGTTTTACCTTGTCAATCTTGAGACAAGTTAGAATAAAGGAAAGTTTACAGAAACAAATTGCAACAGATTGAGCACCAACACCATTTACCTTTTTGAACAATTTTTTTTCACTTTTGAAGCACAAATGAAAAGAGAGATTTTTGTATTCTAAAATGTATGAGTGTTTCTTAGAAAGATAACACAAAATTTTGATTTAAAATTGAGTTTTGAAGGCTTTTATATGAGAAAAGAGTAAGACAGTAACGGCTAGTTTTTTTACTGTCAGATTTTTTAGAGTTTTGGACTTAAGGATTGGAAGAAGGTGTGTCCAAAATGTGAGTCCAAAATGGTACATTTTTAGGCAGAAACATTTTGACACTGTTACAGAGTTTTGGACAAAACTTTTGGATGCACAGTCCATGCAAAATACTCATTCCAAACATCTGAAAGCTTACCCATCAAAATTATTTTATTTGTGTCCTTCAAGGTAGAAATAAACTAAATCATAAGGTAAATGAGACATAGGAATTTACACATTATACCTTAACAAACGATTCCTAGTCTAAGGTTCTTGCACGAAGACTTCACGATTTGCAAGCTACCAAGTTGAATTTGATCAATCGCTTCTTTGGATTTCATTTGCTTAAGAGCTTCTTAGCAACCTCATTTGCAAGCCTTGAAAGAACTGGGGTCAAATATATCCTATCACATATAAGTCACACAAGTGAGTCCTCATCAATATTTGTTATAAATCAAAATACGGGAGAATGCCCTTAGGGCTAACATAAACTTTTCTTGTTGATTCTCATAATTTTGTTAATTCTTGTCATGAAATAGTCTTATCTTTTGGGGATACTCTAAAATGATTGAGTACTGTGTTTATAAAGGTAATATTGAACCATAAGTGCCATATAAAGTTTCTATTCTAGAGACTTTAGATGTAAAGTATGAAAAATGTGCAATGATGAGACTTTAGAAACACCATATTCTATTGTGAACCCCTCTTGAGTTCAAATATTTAATAAAATTAATACTAAAAGAGAAGTTCTTGATTTAGACAAAAATCAATCGCAGAAAGGGAAATCTTTAGAGTTATCAAAAGCCTTCTTAGATTATATATGTTTTGCTGATCCTATGTTAGTGCATGCACTTCAATCATGTCTATTTCCTTATCAATTGTAAATGTTTTAGAAAGACGTGAAATATTGTTCTCTGCTATTAGATAGTATGAGGGTGATTATGGTGATACAAGAACCTTTACCAATCTGACAAATAATATAAAATAGTTGAAGCAAGAAATTGGTTCTGACTCTTTTAGTTCTGATTCGCAAAGTACAGATTCACCTATTGCGGAATTGACTAAAGACAAGAAAATTCTTGAAGCTAATTCATCTAATATAAAAACAAAAGATGAGGTTGAAGAAATGGAAGTCAAGAAAGCAGCAACAAAAATGAAGATTAGGATATCTAGCAGGAAAATAGAAGAAATTAAACCTGTCAAGAAACTTATAACTCAACAAGGATGTTGTGCATCAATTTTGTGATGATGCAAGTGAGAAGCAGTTTTGTGTTATCTCTGTCAAAGGTGTGTTGGAAGAACGAAAGATTGATATGTCAAAATTTCTTCTTATTGGATTACGTGAGGTTTTATCAGATGTAGGATTATTAGGAACTATGGACTACATAGAAGAGTCTAATGATTTGTTTGTATGGGAGTACGATGCTAATTTGAAAATGTCTATTACAAACACTAGAAGGCCATTTTACTAGTGTTTTTTTTTTTTTTTTTGTCCGAGGAGCCCCAGTTATTTTTCTCTTGCATCTTTTGTTAGAGATATGCCCTAGAACCAATCTATTTATACAATGTATTTTCCACATTTATCTAGTAAAGGTAATATTTTTCTTTCAATTTCCTTGTTTCATAGTTGTACGTGCGTAAAACTGATATATAAAGTCTCTATCACAATATAAAGTGTCATGAAAATCGTGATAGAGATCATGATGTGATATTTCTACTACACTATATAATACTTGTGCTTAAACTATCCCTAGTCAAAGTACTAATGAGATAGGACATTATTAATGCAAAAGGACTAGCACTTATTATACTTTTTAATTAGATGAATTGGCAGTTTTCACATGCGTGAGATTATGATACTTAAAGTTAATACGTGGATGCTTATTACATGAACAGGTATATTAGATGACCTAGCTATGAGATAATCACATGGATAACTATTTAGTGCTAGTGACAGATTCTCATTATAGCAAAAATGCAAGTATCTTTAGACTTGACATCTCCAAGGTGCTTTGTTTGATAAGCATTGTATCTTGATTCTAATCTTTAAAGTGTTATTAAGGACTGCCTATAGGGTGGACATTGGGCACAATGTACAATAAATCAAAGTAGTTGAGAGAGAGTTAACAAATGATTCATCACTCCTAAAAGTAGGTCATATATCTCACAGTTACTTGTAGGGAATCATTGCTCAAGAAGTCCTTAGCTAAGACAACTATGTATAGGATATTATTCCAAATTGATAGACATGTTGAGTAATAGATTCAGTAATAAGTACTAATAAATTTGAACTAGAATTAATTTTATTCTAGTGGGAGTTGGCCCTAATTCTATACTCTAATCCGAATGAGATAGAGTACGATGAAAGGCATTTATTGCACTAATATTTTACTATTAAAAGATTCATGTCAAGCTACTTGACATTTTGGACTTTTGGGTGGTTATGATGCATTGCTAGACACTGTTCATAATCTATGAAATATGGTTTCATTAATTTGAGAATTAATGAATTAATCCTAATTAGAATTAATATGTTAATTCTAATTATTAAGGATAATTAATTTTACAGTAATTAGAATTAATTCACATTTTGATATCAATAGATCGGAAAACCTAATAGGTCACACATAGTAGAAGAATTGGTGCTCAAGAGATTATATAATAATATTGTGGGATTAATTTGAAAGAAGAACTATTTGTTATAGGCTAATTTTAAAGCGGTTATAATTACTAAGGCTTAATTGCAATTATTATGACCTTACAAGTCAAATTGCATGCGAATAAGAATCCAAGGCCCTCAATAATTATCAAAAAGAAAAAACTTTTATTGATTTCCTCAAAGCTTTAGAAAATATGATATAGCATACTTTATTCGAACATATATATGGATATACATGCTTGTGCCGAGTAATGAAAAAATAAACTGTAGCTTTTACCTTCATGCTTTCGAAAATTGTTTCAAAATTATGTTCTTCTCCATATTAAATAAATCACTAATGTTGCCAAATTAAGACCTACTAGCATTGGTTTTGACCGCCGTTCTTGACTATGTTCCTCTTGTGGATATAATTAGAGAAATTCCTGTTCTTGGAATTTGGTGGCTCGATTTCATCAACTTTCGAAGGGGATTCTCACGGAAAAAAAAAATCTAAAAGTTGCTTAACTTAGGTAATCAATTTTTTCTTCATTACCTGGGTCCATTTAATTATTTGATTTTGATCATGCAAAATCAAATAATGTGCAGCAGAAAATTAAAACAAAATCCACTTAAATGATCACTCGTATGTAAGAGGAAAGAAAAATTCATTACCTAAATAATGAGGATTTTAAATTTTTTTTTTTTTTGGGCGCAATTCTCTTTAGTAAGTCGATCAGATTGAGCCACCAAAATTCCAAGTGTAGAATATTCTCTGAAAATATCCAAACAAGAAAAACATGGCATGTTTCTACTAGGAAATGATGTCTCCACTTTTCAATAAGTGAAAGGGAATATTGATTCTGGTTTTCAATATGATAAAGATGACTATAAGTTACAATTAGACTACGTATTCATTTTAGGTGGTGAGGCAATTAGTTGAAAAGGTTTCAAACGGGATACAACTGCCAATATTACCATTAAATCTGAGTACATAGCAGCTTCTAAAATAGCTTATGGATCAAGAAGTTCATGATAGAACTAGGAATGATGCCTAGCATTGTTGGTACAATACCTTTGTATTGTGATAACAATAGATCCATTAATCAAGCAAAAGGAACCACAGTCTTATCAATGATACAAGCATGCACTTATGTGCTATTACTTGATTTGATTAATCATTGATAGGAAAGATGTAAAGATAGAAAGAGTTCCTACTGATTTGAACATAGCAGATCTACTAACAAAGGCATTACCCCAAAAGAAATATGATGGTTGTGTGTTGTTATTTAGTATTCAATACATGAATGATTGGGTCTAGTGCAAGTGGGAGATTATTAGAGTTATGCCCTAGAACTAATCCAATTATACAATGTGTTTGCATATTTATCTAATAAAGACACTCTTTATCTTTCAATTTCCTTATTTCATAAACATATGCACGTAAAACTGATAGATAAAGTTCCTAGCATAATATATAATGTTAATAAAATCATGATTGAGATCATGATATGATATTCCAACTACACTATACAGTACATGTGCTTAAACTATCCCTAGTCATAGTATTAGTGAGACAGGACATTATTATTATGCAAAGACTAGCACGTGTTATACTTCTTGATTAGATCAAATGGTGATTCTCACATCCATGAGTATTGTGATACTCAAAATTAACAGATGGGTATTTTTAAATGAACAAGTACATTGGATGAACTAACTTTGAGATAATCATATAGATAACTATTTAGTGTTAGTAATAGAATCTTATTATAGCAAATGTGCAAATATCCTTGCACTGGAGACCTCCAAGATACTTTGTTTGATGTGCACTGTACTTTAAATCTAATATTTGAAGTCTTATCAAGAATCGTCTATGGGATGGGAATTGGATACAACGCAAAGTAAATGAAAGTAGTTGAGAGAGTATGGTAGGCTGGAATTATATCATTTAAGTGCATATTGCTTGCCAAAAATCCTACTTCTACAATTGGTAGGTCACCGGGTTATTCAAATAATTAGTTATGTTTTCTATGGTTTTCCTATGTTACAACTTCTGTATCAATTTGGTCAATTCAGAATGGATTGATTAAACATTCTATTAGGGACTCCTAATAGTAGGGACATATATCTCATGGCCACTAAGGGAATCATTACTCAAGGAGTCCTCGGCCAAGGTAATTATGTGTTGGTAATTGTTCCAAAATGATTCGCATGTTGAGAAATAAATTTTGGAACAAGTGCTAATATATTCGGGCTAGAATTAATTATATTCTTAAGGGAATTAGCACTAATTAAATACTCTAAATTAAATGAGATATAGTATAATGAAAGGAGTTTATTGCACTGATATTTTTCTAGTAAAAGGATAATGTCAAGTCACTTTACTTTCTAGACTTTTGTGTGTTCATGATGCATTGCTAGTGTGAAACCCCGGTCAAAACCAACCTTAGAGTAAGGGGGTTGGAATGCATATCATACTTTATTTCAAATTAAATATATTTTCATATGATTTCTATGTGCTTTGGATTTATTTTTTATTGTCTTAAAGTCTTGTTGGTGAGTATTGTGTGAGAGGGGCAAAATGGTAATTTTTGCCCGAGGTGAAAATAGGGAGATAGATTGTGGATTGAATAGAAAATAATTTTTCTAGTGGAAATAGCAATAAGAGTTGTGGTTTAGTGGTTAGAACCTTGGAATTAATACTTGAGGTCTTGGGTTCAAATTCCATCATAGAAGCTTTAGCTAGATTAAATTTTATTTTTGCGTGGCGGGAATTGGTTTCGGCCCTAAGGGCCTAGAGCAAGGAGTGATGATGTCCTAGGAGAGACATGATAGGAGTAATCTCATTCCACTCATTTACTCTACTTGAAATTCTTAAAGGGAAATTCATTTTTCCTTGATCTTTGATTTTCCTCAATTCTCAACTCCTTAGTTTGATCAAGATGTTCTAGCCTTTTTCTTTCCAGAAAATTCAGTAAAGTACTGAGGTCTTTTAGGACCAAAGTGTCTTGGTAAAAGACTTCTTATAGTCTGAAAATATGGAAGAGTTGTGGGAAATTACAAGAGGAAAAATCCCTCTAGTGAGCTTGCTGAAATTTCATTCTAGACTAGTTCATCTTCCTTCATGGAATGAGTTGAAATTTTCCAGCTTGTTGTACCTTCAAAATGTCGAGCTTCTTAGCTAACATTCCCACCCAAATGCTTCCAGAAAAATGGCCTTAATTTCAGCTTGAAACATGAATTATTTCTGCCATTTTCGGACCGCTCAAGGGCTGTACAAAACTAGTGGAAATTCTGGGCAAAATCGCAGCTTTGGAGGTTCAAAACCAAGCTGTTTTCTTCTAGATTTTGTGCAGTACCTTAGCCATGTTTTTCCTCCATGAAGAAGGCTGGAAACCAGCCTTGAATACCCCTAAAACCCCCCTTTAAACACTCTACAAATCGACTGGAAGTGGCAGTCAAAATTCTTCCCAGAAAATTACTGTGCCGCGAAAAAAAAACTGTGCAGGAGAATTCCCAGCTTTGTTTCCTATTTTCCTTCCAGCCGAAACGCCAACCTACTACTGCAAAAACCTTCCATAAACCTCCATTAAGAGAGATCCATTGTTTTCCTCAAGCTTCTGGACGAAAGGCAGCAATGGCTGTCCGAAAATCTCTCCAACAAATCCCTGCAATTTAGCTTGATTGGTTTTCAAAATTTCAGCCAACTTGTTTAGCAACTTTCCATAAAATCTTACCCCATTGACCAGACATATTCTTCACCATTGTGCACCTTAATTTCGGCCATCATAAGCTACCTTGAACCAGCTTTAATTCCTCCGAACAGCAGCTCAACCAGTCGGCCATAGTAGACCTTCAAAGCTGTCCAAATAATCAAGATATTCTTAAAATATTTAGTTTCCAAAATCACTTCCTAAAAATATTCTACCAAGATTGTAACAACTAACCTTTTATTTTCCCTCTCAAATCAGAGAAAACATCCTCCTAAACCCTACAGAATTTTGGCAGCCCTAATTCCACAGAATTTTGGCAGCTACAACATCCATTCTCTCGATTTTTCTTCAGCCACCAAGAACACATGCACTACACCAAGAACACCTACTACTTGCTTTCACCTAATACACCTTCAAACCACTTCAAACCCTCACGAAAATCTCCAGATTTAGCCTACTCACTGCTGTGAATCCATCAACACCATTCTTAACATCAATCTCCACGAATCATCTTACTACTTCGGATCAAACCAGAAATTTTTGTGAAGGACAAGAACACAATCAAGGTAAACTTATTCTAGCAACTTCATCTTCTCTAACCTTGATCTCTATTGAGAACCTATGCGAATAAACATACTAATGATTTCTTCTTCTTCTCTCTCTCTCTCTCTCTTTCTCTCTCTCATGGCCGAAATCACTCTTCTTTGGCCGGATGACTTCTCCTTCCATAATCTTGTTCTCGCCATCTCTCTTGGACAAGGTTAGCCATCTAGGAGTTGGGATCTACTCTAAACTCCTTCAAAGCATTCATCAACCAAGTAAGTACCTTCAATCTTTCTTTTAAACTCTAGAATCATGTCTCTAGGATGATGCTGTTAAAAGATGAATGGCGATGGGATTGAGTATGTGTTGTTGGTGATTGAAGCATGAGTACATGTATGATTGTGAAGGAGATGGGATTTATGCATGGAAGGATAATATTGGTTGGTTGTATGTGGAATTGAGTTTGATGCATGTCATAAGTACTATGTGTGATGAAGTATGCTAGAGATTATGTCACATTTGGTGAATAGGAGTTATATGCATGACTAGAATATTGAAGACGTGATCATGTCTAGGCTAGTAAAGGTTAAATCATGTCTTAATAAATTTAGATCTATGCCTATATGCAAGATTTGGATGATTTAATGAATTGAAGGATTGTGTATGTTCTTGATTAAGGAGGGCCATAGGAATTTGATCATGATCTAGTTGTCCCTAAAACTAATTTTCACTTTATGGATAAAATACTCAATAAAATATTATTGCTAGTATTTTCAATAAACCCTAGGAAGGGTAGATTTGGAATTATTATTATATATAAAGGATATTTTAGTCAAATAAATAATAATTTTACTAGAAAATAAATAAATAAATATTATTTAAAATAAAGAGATCAATTAAAGCTTTATGAGAATGATTCATAATTAGTAAAATATTTACTAAATCAAAGCCCTTAAGGATTTACTAATTATTTTCCAAGAAAGGCTTATTAAATTTAATCTCAACTAGTTTTAGCTATCAATTATTTTCTAACAACTAAACTATCATTAAATCACTATTTTACGTAGTAGCATCTATGACTTTTGATCAAATAAACTCTAAATTTTTCCTAACAAGGTTTAAACTTTCAATTTATTAGAATTTATTTCCCAAACCATTAATTATTTTAAATAACAAATTAAACTTAGCTTATAAACCTATTTAGTTATTATTTTATCTTAAAGCTTGAGACACTAGGATCATGGTAGTAGTGAATTGAATTGATTTAAAATTGAGGAAGTGGTTTGTGACTTGAAATTGATTAAGATTTGTATTTACCCATGTGGGGTTAGGTCAGCTGTTCGAGACCTTGTTGTTATGAGCAAGAATCAGGTAAGCTCCTGCATAAAACCTATGGATGTGAAAAATGTTTTCCTTATGGCAAGCTAAATGTGGAGTGTATGGACACACTTTTATCTGAAGGCAATTGAGTGTTGAATTCGTTCTTATTTCCAACACTTAAATTATTTAAAAGCTAATTAGCAGATTTTCCAAACTTAAAACTCTTTCCAAAACTGATTTCTCCCA
Organism: Voacanga thouarsii; assembly: GCA_026120185.1. NCBI lineage: Eukaryota > Viridiplantae > Streptophyta > Magnoliopsida > Gentianales > Apocynaceae > Voacanga > Voacanga thouarsii. The sequence continues at coordinate 3,287,504 of JANUWF010003165.1, forward strand.
AAACTTTGGAAACCCTCAACTTCCTATTTTCATGAAGAGCAATGCTTCGTTCATTTTATCCCAAGTGGGAAATGTCATTGAGTACTCAATTGGGGTTGACTACTAGGACTAGTCTTTGAAGGGTTAGGGTAAGTCTCTCAGCATGTGGCCACCTCTGAGGGGTGAGTCCTTCCCGGATAAGATGTCAGTCCAATGAGTCGTGCCGGTCCGAGCTAGCAGTTTGTTTTCAGTCAAGTGACTGTGTTTTGCCGGAATGGATGCCCGGTTATTGTTTGGGTATAGAGAAGGAGGAGTATCTTGCCCAGTAGGCCGATCACCTACTTTTGTCAGTCTGCACAAAGTGTCGGCATTCTGACCGGTTATGGGGCCCAACGTGTGGTAACCCATATCCCTTTCTTTCGAGTGGTTGATTTCATTACTTATGTACGACTAGATAAGCCAAAACGCCACTCTTGCTTTTGACTAATGTTTGATGCTTGCCAATGTTTCTCTTATAAAAGTTTCACACTTTGCATCCACGAACTGTTTTCACTAAACACCCAAAGCACACACGGACTTACTGGGATTTCTTTCTGATCACCTTTTTATCATGATTTCAGGTTGATCCTGCTGTGGTGTCGAGTAGCTAGTAATATCTGCCTTGGAAGAGAATGTGTCTTTTGATTTTATGTATTGCTTTGGGGAGACGAGAGGATAATTTTATTTATGGTTTTTGTTTGGGAGTTTCATGGATTTACTCTTGGAGTATTTTGGGTTGTAATAAATTTTTAAGTTAAAGTATTATTTTATTTCAGCCATTTTATTTGTATGACCTAGTTATAAAGACCCCTTGTCCTTTAGACAGGGCGACATCCCCGGCCCTAGCTGGCCTAGGCTTCGGGGTGTTACAAGTGGTATCAGAGACTAGGTTATAGGCAAATATTGATGATATATGTTTTATTTATTTAAGTTTAAATCTTATCTAACCTATCTTGTTGATGTTGTAGGATGGTTAGACTGCTTAGGATAACGAGGAAAGGGCAGCAGTGGCACCCGCCTTACTATCTAGACCAGGAGGACCTTCCAGTTCCCTAGCCTGTCCCTCAGCCACTTGTCCCTATAGAGGATAATAATGATGTTGAGGTTATCCCTATGGAGGATAACAGTGATGATGAGCTTGACCTTATGGAGGATAGCAGTGAGGACGATGTCCAGATCCTTGAACCACCTCCAATCTCGGTGATAGACATAAGTTCTGACAGTGAGGATGAAGTGATGCTAGTGGAGCCTGAACCCCACCCTCATAATCCCGAAGTGGATTTAGCAGCAGCTAGTGATGACCCGGGGGAGATAGACTATGAGTCTCTACCTAGGCCTTCTTTCCTTCCTTTTTTCAGTCGAGTTGAGCCTGGGGAGAGTTCTAGGTGCCCTGGGAATGAGCTAATGGAGGGTTTTGCTAGTGGGGTTAGGGTAAACTTTTCTAAGAATTCTGGATGATGGTTGTGTGAGGCTGATGTTGAAGATTCTGTTGAGGACTAGAAAGGCTAAGTGCTGATATGATTGGGATGATTTATTTATTGCTTTCTATGAACTTCTATGTTAAATATTTCATTTTTGTTTACTGCTTTCATTTTAAATTTATGAAAATAAGAGTACTTGGAGTACTCTTAGGTTTGAGAAAATTTTTATGCATCCCTTTATACAAAAACTTGCATATGATTTTCTTTTACTTTAACCTGGATGTGAATGCATATACTCATTAGCTGGGCATGGTTGAGAATGGCACCCAAGCGCCGTGTAGCCACATCGAGCAGAAGAGTTCTGGAAGCAAACATGTGACACTCGAAATTGAGACAACTCAGATGCATCACCCAATCGGGAAAATGAGAGTGAACCAGATTTGGAAATGGGGTCAAAATACCTGTTGATGTGACAATGGGGCAAGCATTCAGTAAGATGATCTAGATTCTTCAGATTTTGACTGAACAGAGGAATCCAAAGGGAGAGGACAATACTTTGGAGCGATTTTTGAAATTTCAACCGCCCATCTTCTTGGGAGAAGTATTGGAGCACAAGTTGTACGCCAAATTCAGCAAGTGCGAATTCTGGCTAGATAGTGTGGCATTCCTTGGCCATGTGGTGACCAAGGAAGGAATCAAGGTAGATCCGGCAAAGGTCGAGGCGGTATCAGACTGGAAGCAGCCAGAGAATATTACTGAGATCCAGAGTTTCTTGGGATTGGCCGGATACTACCGAAGGTTTATTAAGGGATTTTTGAAAATCGCTTTGCCAATGACCCGTTTGTTGAGAAAGGATGTTCTATTTGTATGGGATAGAAAATGCGAGAAAAGCTTCCGAGAACTGAAGAAGAGACTGATGACAGCACCGGTGTTGAGTCTACCGGAGGAAGGCAAATCTTACACGCTATACACCGACGCTTCGAAAAAAGGACTGGGAGCGGTGTTGATGCAAGATAGGAAAGTAATTGCTTATGCTTCTCGAAAGCTAAGACCCCATTAAGTGAACTACCCCACTCACGATTTGGAGCTGGCAGCTATAGTGTTCGCCCTAAAAAAATGGTGACACTACTTGTATGGAGCCGAGTACGAGGTGTTCACTGACCATAAGAGTCTGAAGTATATCTTCACACAGAAGGATTTGAACTTAAGGTAACGAAGGTGGATAGAATTCTTGGAGAAATATCGTTGCCCGATCAACTACCATCCCGAGAAGGCCAACGTTGTGGCAGACGCCCTAAGCAGAAAAGTTGGAATGGCTAGACTAAAGGTGCAGGAGATGCAAGTAGTTCAAGATGTATTGGACAGAAGGGCAGAGGTACAAGACAAAAGAATCGTCATCAGCAATTTGAAGTTGGCCAGATTTGAAGCAAGAAATAGTGGAAGCTCAGCGAAGTAACGCCGAGTTTCAAATTTTCAAGGATAAGGAGCTTAAGCGACCGGACAGCGAATTTCGTCATGATGAGACGGGAACTTTTCATTTCAGAGACCAATTGTGTGTACCCAGGGAGCAGCAATTAAAGGACAGAATTTTGGAGGAGGCGCACAAGAGCACGTACGCCATTCATCCGGGAGAGGTCAAGATGTATCAGGATTTGAAGAGAGCATACTGGTGGCCGGAATGAAGCGAGATGTGGTAAAGTATGTGTCGACTTGCCTTACTTGCCAGAAAGTTAAAGCGGAGCATAAGAAGTCAGCAGGGCTATTGTAGCCATTGCCAGTGCCGGAATGGAAGTGGGAAGAGGTGACTATGGAATTTGTCACCGGATTTCCCATGTCAAATACCAAGAAGGACGCCATATGGGTGGTGGTGGATCGACTGACCAAGTCGGCCCACTTCATCCCGATAAATGGGAGGGATTCCATGGAGAAGCTGGCTCCGACATATGTTCGAGAAGTAGTCCGACTTCATGGAGTACCTTCGAGCATAGTGTCAAACCGAGACCCGAGATTTACTTCTCGTTTTTTGGGAATGTTCCAGAAGGCAATGGGATCGCATTTGAAATTCAGTACGACGGTGCATCTGCAGACCAATGGGCAATCAAAAAGGGTAATCCAAATACTGGAAGATATGTTGAGAGCCTGTGTCCTGGATTTCGAGGATAAGTGGATCGAGTGTGTACCATATGCCGAGCTATCTTATAACAACAGCTATCAGGCCTCGATTGGGATGGCACCGTTCAAGGCTTTGTATGGGCGCAAGTGTCAGGTACAATTGTATTGGAGTTGGACGGAGGATGGTCATGTGAGCAAAACCGGAGAGGTCTGTGTCCAAGAAATGATGGATAAAGTGAAACTGATTCGGGAAAGGATAATGGCGGCTCAGAGCTGGCAGAAGAGCTATGCGGACAATCGGTGAAGGGATCTAGAATTTCAAGTTGGGAACCGTGTATTTTTGAAGCTGACACCAAATAGAGGAATTTTGAAGAATCCGAAGGGTAGAAAGTTGAATCCGAGATATTTGGGGCCGTTTCTTATTAAGGAAAGGATTGGATCGGTAGCTTACCGATTAGATCTGCCGGATGGGATGACGGGTATCCACGATGTGTTCCATGTGTCACAGTTGAAGAACTATAATGCGGATCCCGGTCATATATTGAATGATGAACCGTTGGTATTGCAACCAGACTTGAGCTACGTGGAGAAGCCTGTGCGGATATTGGACCGCAGTGTCAAAACCCTACGAAATAAGCAGATACCGATGGTTAAGATTCAGTGGGAGCACCATGGCACACAATATGCCACATGGGAGTCAAAAGAATGGGTTAAGCGGAAGTATCCCGAACTAAAATAGAGGTATGCCTGAATTTCGAGACGAAATTCTTCTAAGGAGGGGAGGATGTGAAACCCCGGTCAAAACCAACCTTAGAGTAAAGGGGTTGGGATGCATATTATACTTTATTTCATAATTAAATATATTTTCATATGATTTCTATGTGCTTTGGATTTGATTTTTATTGTCTTGAAGTCTTGTTGGTGAGTATTGTGTGAGAGGGGCAAAATGGTAATTTTTGCCCGAGGTGAAAATAGGGAGATAGATTGTGGATTGAATAGAAAATAATTTTTCTAGTGGAAATAGCAATAAGATTTGTTGTGGTTTAGTGGTTAGAACCTTGGAATTAATTCTTGAGGTCTTGGGTTCAAATTCCATCATAGAAGCTTTAGCTAGATTAAATTTTATTTTTGCTTGTGGGGAATTTGTTTCGGCCCTAAGGGCCTAGACCAAGGAGTGATGATGTCCTAGGAGAGATATGATAAGAGTAATCCCATTCCACTCCTTTACTCTACTCGAAATTCTTAAAGGGAAATTCATTTTTCCTTGATCTTTGATTTTCCTCAATTCTCAACTCCTCAGTTTGATCAAGATGTTCTAGCCTTTTTCTCTCTAGAAAATTTAGTAAAGTACTGAGGTCTTTTAGGACCAAAGTGTCTTGGTAAAAGACTTCATATAGTCTGAAAATATGAAAGAGTTGTGGGAAATTCCAAGAGGAAAAATCCCTCTAGTGAGCTTGCTGAAATTTCATTCTAGACTAGTTCATCTTCCTTCATGGAATGAGTTGAAATTTTCCAGCTTGTTGTACCTTCAAAATGTCGAGCTTCTTAGCTAACATTCCCACCCAAATGATGCCAGAAAAATGGCCTTAATTTCAGCTTGAAACATGAATTATTTCTGCCATTTTCGGACTGCTCAAGGGCTGTGCAAAACCAGTGGAAATTCTGGGCAAAATCACAACTTTGGAGGTTCAAAACCAAGCTGTTTTCTTCCAGATTTTGTGCAGAACCTTAGCCATGTTTTTCCTCCATGAAATGGCTGGAAACCAGCCTTGAATACCCCTAAAACCCCCCTTTAAACTCTCGGCAACTCGGCTGGAAGTGGCAGTCAAAATTCTGCCCATAAAATTACTGTACAGCGAAAAAAAAAACTGTACAGGAGAATTCCCAGCTTTGTTTCCTATTTTCCTTCCAGCCAAAACACCAACCTACTTCTGCAAAAACCTTCCTTAAACCTCCATTAAGAGAGCTCCATTGTTTTCCTCAAGCTTCTGGACGAAAGGCAGCAATGGCTGTCCGAAAATCTCTCCAACAAATCCCTGCAATTTAGCTTGATTGGTTTCCAAAATTTCAGCCAACTTGTTTAGCAACATTCCATAAAATCTTACCCCATTGACCAGACATCTTCTTCACCATTGTGCACCTTAATTTCGGCCATCATAAGCTACCGTGAACCAGCTTTAATTCCTCAGAACAGTTGCTCAACCAGTCGACCATAGTAGACCTTCAAAGCAGTCCAAACAATCAAGATATTCTTAGAATATTTAGTTTCCAAAATCACTTCCTAAAAATATTCTACCAAGATTGTAACAACTAACCTTTCCTTTTCCCTCTCAAATCAGAGAAAACATCCTCCTAAACCCTACAGAATTTTGGCAGCCCTAATACCACAGAATTTCGACAGCTACAACAACCATTCTCTCGATTTTTCTTCAGCCACCAAGAACACACACACTACACCAAGAACACCTACTACTTGCTTTCACCCAATACACCTTCAAACCACTTCAAACCCTCACGAAAATCTACAGATTTAGTCTACTCACTACTATGAATCCATCAACACCATTCTTAACATCAATATCCACGAATCATCTTGTTACTTCAGATCAAAACCAGAAATTTTTGTGAAGGACAAGAACACAATCAAGGTAAACTTATTCTAGCAACTTCATCATCTCTAACCTTGATCTCTAATGAGAACCTATGCGAATAAACATACTAATGATTTCTTCTTCTCACTCACTCTCTCTCTCTGTCTCTCTCTCATGGCCGAAATCACTCTTCTTTGGCTGGATGACTTCTTCTTCTATAATCTTGTTCTCGCCATCTCTCTTGGACAAGGTTAGCCATCTAAGACTTGGGATCTACTCTAAACTCCTTCAAAGCATTCATCAACCAAGTAAGTACCTTCAATCTTTCTTTTAAACTCTAGAATCATGTCTCTAGGATGATGTTGTTAAATGATGAATGGCGATGGGATTGAGTATGTGTTGTTGATGATTGAAGCATGAGTACATGTATGATTGTGAAGGAAATGGGATTTATGCATGGAAGGATTATATTGGTTGGTTGTATGTGGAATTGAGTTTGATGCATGTCATAAGTACTATGTGTGATGAAGTATGCTAGAGATTATGTCACCTTTGGTGAATAGGAGTTATATGCATGACTAAAATATTGAAGCCATAATCATGTATATGCTAGTAAAGGTAATATCATGTCTTAATAAATTTAGATCTATGCCTATATGCAAGATTTGGATGATTTAATGAATTGAAGGATTGTGTATGTTCTTGATTGAGGAGGGCCATAGGAATTTGATCATGATCTAGTTGTCCCAAAAACTAATTTTCACTTTATGCATAAAATACTCAATAAAATAATATTGCTAGTATTTTCGATAAACCCTAGGAAGGGTAGATTTGGAATTATTATATATATAAAGGATATTTTAGTCAAATAAATAATAATTTTGCTAGAAAATAAAATAAATAAATATTATTTAAAATAAAGAGATCAATTAAAGCTTTATGAGAATAATTCATAATTAGTAAAATATTTACTAAATCAAAGCGCTTAAGGATTTACTTATTATTTTCCAAGAAAGGCTTATTAAATTTAATCTCAACTAGTTTTAGCTATCAATTATTTTCTAACAACGAAACTATCATTAAATCACTATTTTACCTAGTACCATCTATGACACTTGATCAAATAAACTCTAAATTTTACCTAACATGGTTTAAACTTTCAACTTATTAGAATTTATTTCCCGAACCATTAATTATTTTAAATAACAAATTAAACTTAGCTTATAAACCTATTTAGTTATTATTTTATCTTAAAGCTTGGGACACTAAGATCATGGTAGTACTGAATTGAATTGATTTAAAATTGAGGAAGTGGTTTGTGACTTGAAATTAATTAAGATTTGTATTTACCCATGTGGGGTTAGGTCAGCTGTTCGAGACCTTGTTGTTATGAGCAAGAATCAGGTAAGCTCCTGCATAAAACCTATCGATGTGAAAAATATTTTTCTTATGGCAAGCTAAATGTGGAGTGTATGGACACACGTTTATCTGAAGGCAATTGAGGGTTGAATTCGTTCTTATTTCCAACACTTAAATTATTTAAAAGCTAATGAGCAGATTTTCCAAACTTAAAACTCTTTCCAAAACTGATTTCTCCCAAAACTTTGGAAACCCTCAACTTCCTATTTTCATGAAGAGCAATGCTTCGTTCATTTTATCCCAAGTGGGAAATGTCATTGAGTACTCAATTGGGGTTGACTACTAGGACTAGTCTTTGAAGGGTTAGGGTAAGTCTCTCAGCATGTTGCCACCTCTGAGGGGTGAGTCCTTCCCGGATAAGATGTCAGTCCAATGAGTCGTGCCGGTCCGAGCTAGCAGTTTGTTTTCAGTCAAGTGACTGTGTTTTGCCGGAATGGATGCCCGGTTATTGTTTGGGTATAGAGAAGGAGGAGTATCTTGCCCAGTAGGCCGATCACCTACTTTTGTCAGTCTGCACAAAGTGTCGGCATTCTGACCGGTTATGGGGCCCAACGTGTGGTAACCCATATCCCTTTCTTTCGAGTGGTTGATTTCATTACTTATGTACGACTAGATAAGCCAAAACACCACTCTTACTTTTGACTAATGTTTGATGCTTGCCAATGTTTCTCTTATAAAAGTTTCACACTTCGCATCTACGAACTGTTTTCACTAAACACCCAAAGCACACATGGACTTACTGAGATTTCTTTCTCATCACCTTTTTATTATGATTTCAGGTTGATCCTGCTGTGGTGTCGAGTAGCTAGTAATATCTGCCTTGGAAGAGAATGTGTCTTTTTATTTTATGTATTGCTTTGGGGAGACGAGAGTGGATAATTTTATTTATGGTTTTTGTTTTGGAGTTTCATGGATTTACTCTTGGAGTATTTTGGGTTGCAATAAATTTTTAAGTTAAAGTATTATTTTATTTCAGCCATTTTATTTGTGTGACCTAATTATAAAGACCCCTTGTCCTTTGGACGCGGCGAAATCCCCGGTCCTAGCGAGCCTAGGCTTCGGGGTGTTACAAGTTGTATCAGAGACTAGGTTATAGGCAAATATTGATGATATATGTTTTATTTAAGTTTAAATCTTATCTAACCTATCTTTTTGATGCTGTAGGATGGTTAGACTACTTAGGACAGCAAGGAAAGGGCAGCAGTGGCACCCGCCATCCTATCTAGACTAGGAGGACCTTCCAGTTGTCCCTATAGAGGATAACAATGATGTTGAGGTTATCCCCATGGAGGATAATAGTCATGATGAGCTTGACCTTATGGAGGATAGCAGTGAGGACGAGGTCCAGATCCTTGAACCACCTCCAATCCCGGTGATAGACATAAGTTTTGACAGTGAGGATGAAGTGATGCTAGTGGAGCCTGAACCCTACCCTCCTAATCCCGAAATGTATTTAGCAGCAGCTAGTGATGACCAGGGGGAGATAGACTATGAGTCTCTACCTAGGCCTTCTTTCCTTCCTTCTTTCAGTCGAGTTAAGCCTGGGGAGAGTTCTAGGTGCCCTGGGAAGGAGCTAATGGAGGGGTTTGCTAGTGGAGTTGGGGTAAACTTTTCTAAGAATTCTGGAGGATGGTTGTGTGAGGCTGATCTTGAAGATTCTGATGAGGACTACAAAGGCTAAGTGCTGATATGATTGGGATGATTTATTTACTTCTTTCTATGAACTTCTATATTAAATATTTCATTTTTATTTACTACTTTCATTTTATATTTATGAAAATAAGAGTACCTGTAGTACTCTAAGGTTTGAGAAAATTTTTATTCAACCCTTTATACAAAAACTTGCATCTGATTTTCTTTTACATTAACCTGGATGTGAATGCATGGTCAAAATGTTTTAAACTTAAATGCATACACACATTAGCTGGGCATGGTTGAGAATGTCACCCAAGCGCTATGTAACCACATCGAGCAGAAGAGTTCCCGAAGAAGAACCTGTGACACTCGAAATTGAGACAACTCAGATGCATCACCCAATCGAGAAAATGAGAGTGAACCAGATTTGGAAATGGGGTCAGAAGTACCTGTTGATGTGACAATGGGGCAAGCATTCAGCAAGATGATCGAGATTCTTTAGACTTTGACTGAACAGAGGAATCCAAAGGAAGAGGACAATACTTTGGAGCGGTTTTTAAAATTTCAACCGCCCATCTTCTTGGGAGAAGTTAAGGGAGCACAAGCTGCACGCCAAATTCAGCAAGTGCGAATTCTGGCTAGACAGTGTGGCATTCATTGGCCATGAGGTGACCAAGGAAGGAATCAAGGTAGATCCGACAAAGGTTGAGGCGGTAACAGACTGGAAGCAGCCGGAGAATATTACTGAGATCCGGAGTTTCTTGGGATTGACCAGATACTACCAAAGGTTTATTAAGGTATTTTCGACAATTGCATCGCCAAGGAACCGTTTGTTGAGAAAGGATGTTCCAATTGTATGGGACAGAAAATGCGAGAAAAGCTTCCAAGAACTGAAGAAGAGACTGATGACAGCACCGGTGTTGAGTCTACCGGAGGAAGGCAAATCTTACGCGCTATACACCGACGCTTCGAAAGAAGGACTGGGAGCGGTGTTGATGCAAGATAGGAAAGTAATTGCATATGCTTCTCGGAAGCTAAGACCCCATAAAGTGAACTACCCACTCACAATTTGGAGCGGCAGCTATAGTGTTCACCCTAAAAAAATGGCGACATTACTTGTATGGAGCCGAGTACGAGGTGTTCACTGACCATAAGATTCTGAAGTATATCTTCACTCAGAAGGATTTGAACTTGAGGCAACGAAGGTGGATGGAATTCTTGGAGGAATACCATTGCCCGATCAACTACCATCCCGAGAAGGCCAACGTTGTGGCAGACGCCCTAAGCAGAAAAGTTGGAATGGCTAGACTGAAGGTGCAGGAGATGCAAGTAGTTCAGGATGTATTGGATAGAAGGGCGGACGTACAAGACAAAAGAATTGACATCTGCAATTTGAAGTTGGTGCCGGATTTGAAATTTTCAAGGATAAGGATCTTAAGCGACCGGACAGCGGATTTTGTCATGATGAGGCGGGAACTTTTCATTCCAGAGACCGGTTGTGTGTACCCGGGGAGCAGCAATTAAAGGACAGAATTTTGGAGGAGGCGCACGAGAGCAAGTACGCCATTCATCCGGGAGAGGTCAAGATGTATCAGGATTTAAAGAGAGCATACTGGTGGCCGGAATGAAGCGAGATGTGCTAAAGTATATGTCAAATTGCCTTACTTGCCAAAAAGTTAAAGTGGAGCATATGAAGTCAGTAGGGCTATTGCAGCCATTGCCAGTGTCGGAATGGAAGTGGGAGGAGGTGACTATGGATTTCGTCACCGGACTTGGCATGTCAAAGACCCAGAAAGACGCCATATGAGTGGTGGTGGATCGACGGACCAAGTCGGCCCACTTCATCCCTGTAAATGTGAGGGATTCCATGGAAAAGCTGGCTCAGACATATGTTCGAGAAGTAGTCCGACTTCATGGAGTACCTTCGAGCATACTGTCAGACCGAGACACGAGGTTTACTTCTCGCTTTTGGGGAATGTTCCAGAAGGCAACAGGATCGAATTTGAAATTCAATACGACGGCGCATCTGCAGACCGATGGGCAATCAGAAAGGGTAATCCAAATACTGGAAGATATGTTGAGAGCCTGTGTCCTGGATTTCGGGGATAAGTGGATCGAGTGTGTACCATATGCCAAGCTATCTTATAACAACAGCTATCAGGCCTCGGTTGGGATGGCACCGTACGAGGCTTTGTATGGGCGCAAGTGTCAGGTACCGTTGCATTGGAGTTGGACAGAGGATGGTCATGTGAGCAAAACCAAAGAGGTCTGTGTCCAAGAAATGTTGGATAAAGTGAAACTGATTCGGGAAAGGTTAAAGGCGGCTCAGAGCCGGCAGAATAGCTATGCGGACAATCGGCGAAGGGATCTAGAATTTCAAGTTGAGGACCGTGTATTTTTTAAGCTGACATGGAATAGGGGAATTTTGAAGCATTCGAAGGGCAGAAAGTTGAATCCGAGATATTTGGGGCCACTTTTTATTAAGGAAAGGATTGGACCGGTAGCTTACCGATTAGACCTGCCGGATGGGTTGACGGGTATCCACGATGTGTTCCATGTGTCGCAGTTGAAGAAGTATAATGCGGATCCCGGTCATATATTGAATGATGAACCGTTGGTGTTGCAACCAGACTTGAGCAACGGGGAGAAGCCTATACAGATTTTGGACCGCAGTGTCAAAACCCTACGAAATAATGTCATCAACATAAAGTACCAAGACATCATTTTGGCACTATCTGATTTCACACACAAGGTTCATCCACGTTTTGAATGAAACCTTAAACCTTCACAGTTTCATCAAAACGTATGTTCCATGCTCGTGACAGTTGCTTAAGTCTATAGATGGACTTCTTAAGTGTACAGACCATTGTTCTTGACCTCTGACAACAAAACCTTCTGGTTGGAACATATAGATGTCTTCGCCAAGATAGCCATTTAAGAAGGCCATCTTGACATTCATTTGTCATATCTCATAGTCATAATGACATGTGATGTGTAAGAAAATATAGATAGACTTAAGCATGGCTACTGGTGAAAAGGTTTCTTCATGATTTATTCCTTCTTTCTGAGTATAACCTTTAGCAACCAACCTTACTTTAAAGGTTTCAACCTTTTCATCCGCACCTCCCTTCCAATTATATACCCACTTACACCCAGTGAAGTTTATTTCATCAGGTGTAGCAATAAGATCTCAGACCTAATTGAGGCACATGGATCAATCATAGTATTCCTGGCTAACTGCCATTTATTTACATTAGCATCAACAATGGCCTTCTCGTATCTAGTAGGATCTTATTCCTGATTATCAGAGACCAGATCATATATCTCTGCGATCTATTTTTCTAGAACTCTTGTGATCTTCTCACCATGAAGAGGTAGAATTTTTATAGGAATATTCGGCAGTGTTTCCCTTGGTTCCTTGATCGGGGTGTTTAAAGTACCTAAAGGTGCATCAATAACCAAATTCTCTTCTAACTCTATTCTACTCGAACCTGTGGTGGATGTAACTTATTCATCCTCTAAGTATATAGCATTAGTACTATAAAGTACCTTATGCTCTTGAGGATAATAGAAATATCCACCTCTTGTTCCTTTTGGATACCCAATGAAGTAGCATAACTCTGATCTTAGTTCTAGCTTACTTCCTTTTGTTAGCACAAAAGCTAAATAGCCCCATATCTTGAGATGATTCAAGTTGGGCTTTCGTCTAATCCACATCTCATAGGCTGTCCTAGGTACTTATCTGGAAAGCACCAAGTTCAAAATATATGCCACTGTTTCTAAATCACATCCCTAAAAAGAAATAGGAAGAGACGCATGACTCATCATGCTTCTGACCATTTCCATCAAAGTTCTATTTCTTCTCTCATCGACTCCGTTCTGCTGGGGAGTCCTAGGCGTAGTTAACAGAGATACTATACCGTGATGTACTAAGTAATCCTTAAACTCACCGAGGGGATACTCTCCACTATAATCCGATTTCAAAGTTTTAATTAATTTACATGTTTGACGCTCCAGTTCAGCCCTAAACTTTTTGAATTTATCAAAAAGAGTCAGACCTACATCTCATCAGATAAATATAACCTAAACGATTGTGATTATCTATGAAAGTGATAAAGTACTTATAGCTTCCCCTAGCTGGTGTAGTCATCGGACCACAAATATCTGTATGAACTAGTGCTAGTATTTTCGTGGCTCTATCTGCCTTTTTGGTAAATGACCTTTTGGTTATTTTACATTTAAGGCAAGATTTACATTGAGGCCATTCTTCTAATCTTAATAAACCTAAAGGCCTATCATGGATTAGCCTCTGAATCCGATTGGGATTTATATGTCCCAATCTTAGATACCACAAATATAAGTCATTTAATATGGCCTTTCCCTTTTTATTATCATGTTCAATTTGAATATTGTTAACTTGATTTCTAATAGGATGTATATAAAAGAGATTTCTATACATGTTTTTTGTAAAAATTACATTACCATTTCTACTTATAGAAACACCTGAATGGAAAGAAACGGAATATCTTTGATTCATCAATTTGGAAACTGACATCAATTTTTGTTTAAAACAAGAAACATATAAAATATCTTTTAAAATTAACTTCCTATTACAATAAAAAAATAAGCTCAAGATCTCCCACTGCTTCAGCCTATATTCTTGCTCTATTGCCTATTTGAAGTCTATGCTCACCCTTGCTGAGTCTTCTTGTCCTTCGGAACCCCTACAAAGAGTTGCAGACATGGTCAGTGGTTCCAGAATTAACTATCTAGGAAGATGTTAATCTAACCATCAAAATAGACTTTAGGTATGGAGCAATACCCAAATTAGATTTGGCTAAGAAGTCCGAACAATTTTTCGTCCAATGTTCCTTCTTACCATACTTAAAGCATGGGACCTTCCTCGTCTTGAATTTCTTAGAATTTATCTTAATTGTAGAAGAACTAGAGGAGAGACCAAAACCTTTGACATGGGCTTCATGATATTTTCTGGCGCTTGGAGCTCTTTCATAAGCTCCGTAACATTCATATATAATTTGTTCATTGTGTAGTTCAACTTGAACTGTGAATATGAATCGGGCAAAGTTTCAAGAACCATGTCAGGCTCTCAGGATCTATTGTTGCGCCTAGGACCTCGGCCTTCTCGAAGTAGGCAATCATCTTGAGTAGAAGCTCTCGAACCGATGCCCTTTCAGCCATTCTAGTGTTCATGATTGCACTAAGAGCTTCCTGCCTTGCAGGCCTACTCTTGTCAGCAAACATGGCATGTAATGACAAATCCATGTCGTATGCAGTGGCCATGTGGTTATGCATAAATTGGAGCACATTAGACATGGAAGCCAACATATAGTATTTAGCCATCTCATCAACTTTCTTCCATGCCTTCTCAGCTTCTCGCTCCTAATCAGTGGATTCTTCCCCAATCATAGGATAGGGATCCGTAAGAACATACTTGTACTCCTCGGTAGTGAGTACTATGTTCAGGTTCCTCTTCCAATCCATATAAATGGGGCCTGTCAACTTATTCTCCTTGAGAATGATTGGCAATAGATTTAAACTAAACATTTCTTAAATATGCAAAAAACATTAATTTAGTTTGTAAAAAATGCACAATTCTTTATATTATTTCTCTAATAATAGACAACTCTTAAAACCATTATGAATAATATAAATAGTTTGGCTCTTAGAAAAACTAACAGAGCTTCATAGAAAGATTAATAGTATTCTAAGTTAAGTGTATAACTATCACGAATCAAAACCTCCTTAATAGGTAATGGTTTAGAAAAAGTTTCACCGATCGGATGACCACTGATTCACACCACCTACGGTAATCTAGTGCTATGTAGGTTGGTTGATCCTAGCAAATACCCTAGGCTTTTAATTTTACTCTTTTATTAGTTCTAGATACTTGTGGAAATCCATTCTATAAGGGGCCATGCTTATATTGACATGAGAAAATCTACTGTCTCTAATGAGAGTTGTGATGGAAGCTATGAGGTCATTGGTACCGCTCTTCCACTTAATCTTTTATAAAGTTTTAGGACTAAAAATATTTTGTACAATCTTATGGCTTCATTAACTTTAGTAAAAAAAACTAAAATTCAACATTATTCTCTATGTCAAGGATTAAATCCTTTGAGAGAATAAACTATGAATTTATTTTACTCTTCTAAGTTAATAGCCAAGTAAAACTTTTTTAAATAACCTCAAGTTTAACATTATTCTCTATTGCAAGGATTAAACCTTTTAAGAGAATAAACCATTAACTCTTTTATTTTAATGTTTCTTAGATTGAAACGTTTTATCAACAACCGTTCTATCTAGTGAGACTTTGGTCTCAAAGAACTTGCGCATTTGATCAAAAAATAAAATAAGCATGATAACAAAAGTAAACATTTTCATGCTCAAACTATTCATTTATTCCTAAGTGACCAAATATAATGGATTAAACATCATGAAATTAAAAATTAACGATCATGTTTAATCCTAAGGTGGTTCTAATCCTTTACTACTCATGTTCATGCAAATTATTCATCCATAGATAAACAAAACTATTGTAGAAAACTAACCTCATACAATGGTTTCAAAACATGATTATATCAAGGAAAAATTGAGGTACAGAACTTCAATAGTGCTCTCCCTTTTCTTAGATAGAATTACACGCATCCGCCTCTGGGTAGAATGGACCCGGCACCTAGCCTGTTTAGCCCACCTGGCACTGAGTCTATTCTGTTCTTCAAGAAATCCTAGATGGACAGAGTGGACCTAGTGCCGAGTTCGTTGCACACACTTGGCACCGGGTCTATTTTGTTTCTCTATTTGGCTAAGCAGAATAGACCTAGCGCCCGGTCTAGTGGGTCTACTGGGTGTTGGGTCTATTCTGGAGTTCACCAATTTTAGGAAAAATCCTACTTTTCAGCTATTATTCCACCCCTCAACAATTCTGTTAACCACGTCCTTCAGTCCCCAATATTTACAGGTTAAAAGAAATGCAAAATCAGGCATAAAAGCATACCTTTACAAGTACCTATGCCTCTAAACACGAGATGTACATAACATCTACTTAAAACCAAAAAAATAATGGGAAAACCATTAGAATACAAGATCCTATGCCTCTAACCACGAGGCATATATGAACTCTAGAAACCAATGTATGAGAGATCACATGAAATCATAAAATATTCATTTTTCATAGTAAAGGAACCACATTTTCAAGTTTTTAACCCTAGTACATGCTTCTAGATGAAAACCATGGCTCTGATACCAATTGAAGGATCTAAACGGAAAACATCAAAAAAAACGCAACAGAAAATTTTCAATTTTCTGAGCCACGTCTAGGTGAAAGTACTTACTTTACTTTATTGGTCATGGATTAACCAATAAGATGCCGAGTTGCACTGGATCTTACTTTGGAGAGGGAGAAGGAGGTGCCAATCTTCTACTCCTTCACATCAAACTTCTCCAAGCTACCTATCTTTATCTTCTGGTGCTTGACTCTATATTGATATTAGATAAACTTGGTGAAAGCTCCTTTGGATAACCAAGATCCACTCCCAGAGAGAAAGGAGAGAAAGAAGAGAAAAACAAGAGGAAGGGTGGTTGTACAGAGAGAGAGAGAGAGAGAGAGAGAGAGAGAGAGAGAGAGAGAGATTGGTTAGTCCCTACCTTCTCTTCCCTTAAATTTTGGCCACCCTAGGGCTTAATGAAGTCCTACTGGGCCGAAACATACTAAGCCCTAATGGGCTTGGTGTTCGGCTCATAAACTATTCCAAGACTGGCCTAATCCTCTTTATTAATTAATTATATTTTTTAGACTTTATTAAATACCCAAGACCAATTAATTAATTCTAATAGACTCTCAATATATATCAACATATAAGCCCAATTAATTAATTTATTCAAACCTAATTCTCTTAATTAATTAATTATATTTTCTGGGCCTTATGAAAAAAAAATCAAGACTAATTAATTCTAATTGGACTCTTAGAATAAATTTTATTTCTCTTCCAGATAATTTTCCATTAAGCCCAGATTGTGTCTAAACAATACCAAGGTAACTTAAGCTACTTCGAGGACCAAGAGACATATTATTCGTGGCTACTAAAATGACCAAAATGACCTTACATCAAATAGCTGCATTTTACCATTTTAAATATTCTTATTTATCACTATATGGAAATATTGACCGCAAGAATAATATTGCTGAAACAATGTCTCCAACCCACAAGTGCAATAACGAAAATACCTCTCTATGTAACACCCATCAATAAGATAGGATAAATGCACTAACACACTTCTCAAAAATATCTACCATCCTTATATTTCTAGTCTGATAATCTATGACTCACTCGAATGTACTTGCTTATCTTTGGAAGTTACCCAAAAGTACACATTCTAAAGTCATGTTCCTAGGGCCCTGGATATTATATTATCCTGGACAATCACAATGGGGTGATTTAACTTCATAAAATGAAGCATAGAAACTCTGTTGTATAAGTCTGTCTTAACTAACTAGAGTAATGTACCCAACGTACAAGTTTGTTGATCTCACAAAAGAAATCTCACCGAACATACATCAAAGTGCAAGACCTAGATTTGCCAGACCACCAACTCATGCTCAAGTATGAAGGTGTCCGTCCATGTTATAGCAGCAATAGTCTAGCATTTATAATTATAGTACTTTAAGAGAGACTATTACTACAGGTCCACTTCCACGTATTCGGAATAAGCTTATGCCATTAATGTGAGTGAACTACTCACTGATTTAAGGTAAACCATTTCTCATTAGAACTCATGGAAAAATAGTCTTACATTGATAAAATGCCCAATTCTATCACACGACTAAGAACTCAATTTTAATTGTATGATAAGTACATATGGTCTATACCTTACTATGAAGAATGACCCAACACATAAATCATTACTCGTCACACTTGAACCTTAAATATGCAATAATATAAGAAACAAATCAAATTGAATGAATAGACATTTTATTAGACTTGGAGCTGGGTCCATTAGACCCACCTAGCTCTGGGCATGCTCTGTTTCTCCGGCTGTGAAGAGTGTAACTAGCGCCGGGTCCATTTTGCCCACCTAGCACAAGGTCTACTTGCAATATATTTACACAAAATATATAGCCTTTGAGGGCATACTTTCTAACATTAATAAATTATTTCTAATTAGAATTAATATGTTAATTCTAATTATTAAGGATTATTAATTCTATAGTGATCGGAATTAATTTATATTTTGCTACCAATATATTGGAAAACCTAATAGGTCACACACAATAGAGGAATTGGTGGTTAATATATTATATGATAATATTACGAAATTATTTTGTAAGAAAAAATAATTATTATGGGCTAATTATAAACTAGTTATAATTAGTAGGACTTAATTGCAATTATTATGACCTTAAAGGTCAAATTGCAAATAAGAATCCAAGGCTCACAGTAATTATCAAAAAAGAGAAAGCTTTGTTGAGGAACTCTAATATAGCATGATTTATTGGAATACACACACACACACACACACACACACACACACACACGTACATGCTTGCGCCGACTAATGGAAAAAAACCCATAGCTTTTTCCTTCATGATTTTGGAAATTATTCCAAATTTTTGTTCTTCTCTGTAACAAATAAATCCCTACTGCCACCAAATTTAAACTACTATCATTGGCTTTGAGCATCATTCTTGAGTACATTCCTTATGTGGATACAATTAGAGAAAATCCTATTCTTAGAATGTGGTGGCTTAATTTGATCAACCTTCAAAAGGGATTCACATGAAGAAAATTGTAAAAGCAATTTGATTAAGGCAATCAATTTTATACATGTGATCATTTTCATAGATCTCATTTTATTTTCCATTGCGCGTATATTTGATATAACATGATCAAAATCTAACCTCGCTATCAAAGTTATTTCATATTCTATATTCAAATGATATAGAATGTGTTGGTGAGGTTGATTTAGATGATGTTGGCAATATTCTGACAGGGGGCAAGATTGGCAATTGGCCTACAACTAGATATAGAAAATCCTCACAGTTGATTGGATTTTACTTCACATTCTATAAAATTTCATGTTACAACTGGATGCCTAGAAATAATGCTTCTATTGTGTTGAAGAAACGAGAAGTTTTAATATAGCAGATAGGGGGATGAATGATGTTTAATCTTGGCTATATCATTTTTCAACAGATTGTACAATATAATGATCTTTTTACTGCCAGCACACTGTTACTTCCATATCCATGTTTATTGATAGAATATTTGCATGCTTATCCAGGTCATGTTCAATTATCCCCTAACACTGCTATTAAAGACTTAAAGTGTTTGCGTCCATCTCTGAAGAAGACAACGGTGTTAAAATCCTCTACATTTTCTCAGACACATCTGCTGAAGTCTTCTTGTCTTGATGTATAGGTTTTTATGAAATCTGCAACACCATCTATTGCTACCAAGACTGTACCTCCACCACCTACAATTCATTCTTCGATTTTGGACCATCTCAAATATCTCCAAGCCTCAGTCGATTCTCTTACTTCTCTATGTGACTGTGATGAGGGCTCATCACATATATATTTTCTATTTTATTGGAATTTAATTATATTAAATCTTGGTTTAAAGTATGACTCACCACACCGTTCTCATCTTGTTTTGTAGGAAATAAAGAAAATGCCACATGAAGATGAGTAAAGATGAGGATGAAGAAAAAGATAGAAGAAAGATAGAAGAATTGCACAGAGAAGAGGCTGCCTATGGAAATCAAAGTTCTCTTGGCCAATTGGAGTTCAAATGAGGCCAAGGAAATAATAAAAGTGGCAGTCAAGGGAAGAAGAACTTTCCTAGGCCTCCTAGTACACATATATGCGTGCACATTAGAAGTTGGCAGCCTAAGAAGATTTCATTTCCCTTGGCCGCTTGTTTATTTTTGTGAATTTATATATGTATGTTTTAGGTGGCGGCCAAGGAAAGTTTCACTTGCCTTAGCCACCTAGTATTGTGAATGTACATGTATCCAGAGAGTTGGTAGCCTAAGGAACATCAAGTTCCCTTGGCCGCCTAGTACATGTGATGTGTGTTGTGTATATTGTAAGTGGTGGCATAGGGAAGTTAAAATGCCCTAGACCGCCGAGTGTAATATAATATATCTGTGTGTAGAGTGTTGTGAGTGGCAGTCTAAGGAAGTTCAAGTCCGCTAGGCCGCCTAATATTGTATATGTATATGTGAGTTGAAATAAGCTGGCAGCCCAGGGAGAATAAGTTCCCAAGGCTGCCTACCTTTTTCCCTTAGTGCACTAGGCCAAAAACTTCGCAGCAAAGTTCCCTAGGCCGCCTTGGATTTGGATAACCTGGTGGCCCACTTCCCTAGTCCGCCTACAAGCAATGTAAAGCGGCAAAAACACGCATTTTTCTGATTGTTCTACATTTTTTCTCTTTCTTTCTCCATTGAACACTGTAAATCCCCCATTATAAACCTTAAATCATTATCCTTGGTTGGCTAGCAACCATGAGATCTTCTAGGAAGCCATTTTTCACAAGAAGAAGAGAAGGAACTTGAAGATTTGAGGAGAAAGAAGAGGGGTTGCAAAAAGGATCTCACGGTAGTGGAAGAACATGCCTTGTCTATTGGTTTTATTTTTCCCTCTCTTGTAGATTTTACTTTGTCAATATTATGCTAAATTTTGGGTTTTAATTGTAAAGGATTGTACCCTATTTTGTACCTTTGGTTGATGTATTTTCCTTGGATCTATGATTTTTTTTTTATCTCTACGGCATTTGGTTATTTGTATTCATTGTGTTATTTTGGTTGAATGGTTTTGATTGATGTATTTCAATTGATTTTTCTTCCTTAACGATTTCGAGAAATGGAGTTGAGTATAGGACACCCACTTAACTAATTCAATATTTGTCATCTTCAATTAACCCGAGAGAGAGGTTGTGGATTAGGGCTAATAATCAATAGGTTTATGAAATCGCCTAGAGATAGGGGTTTTGTGGCTTCTGGATGGTTTGGGATTGTGAGTGGTGTTTAATGCCTCCTTGGATTTGGATGATTAGGTAGAGATACCGATTAATCAAATTTAGAGATTAGGGATATTATAACTCGAGAGAGTGTGAGATTAATTGTTGACTCACTCTAGTGCCTAGAGTTAGAATTTATGGGTCTAAGGGGTACTCATCTTTGAGGTATTCAATAGGAAAATTCTCTTTATTCTTGGCCTTTCTCTCTTTCTAATTCCTTGATAAACATGTGACTCTTCCTTGAGTGAGAACATCATAGGTTTCCTAGTGTAGCGTATTTACTTTGCTTCTATATTCATTTTGGCTAGACAATGAGATGAGAGCTAAGTAGTAGTAAATGCTAAGTTCTCGTGGATTCGATACTTGCTATTTCTTATTCTACGCGACAGGTATATTTTCCCTATTATGTGGTTTCGGTGATTGACATTTTAATTTAAAGCTTGATTTTTGTAGATTGTTTATACTATTTCCCACACTAAAAATCACACATCAAGTTTTTCGTGCCATTATCGTGAAACTGCAGTATCATGAAAAACTTGAGTCTTGTTGATTTAGCTATGCATATATTTGTAAATACTATGTAAATATTTATTTTTCTATTTGTGTATAGTACTAAGCATTACTTGTATATAAACTTCTTTTTCTTTTTATATGTTGTTGTTTGTTGTTTCAATTCTTTATTTTTGTCTTTGAGATGAATATATTATGTTTGGTTCCAATGTGTTGTATCATTAAGGTTGTTGTATTATTAGTATTTTCTTTGATATTGTTGTATAATACTATTTTGGAGTGGATTTCTGGGATTCAATTTTTGCTTTTGTATATGGTCTTGTTGTTGTATACTATTATTATTTTTTCTTAGGGAATTTTGTATTTGTTGTTATGTTAGTGTTTTATTTTTAGGATGAAAATGTTGTTGTGATGGGCTATTATTGTTGTTGTTGAGGAGATGTTGTATAATACTTTTTGTGGTTCTTTGTTGTATCATAGGATTGGTTTCATTATTTTTGTAGTAGTATTGGAGTTTTGAGGATTTGAGTGTTGTTTGGAGGATGAAAGCATTGTATTGGTATTTGTTGTTGTTGTTGTACTATATATATGCATTGGAGGTTGAAATTTGATTGTAGTTGATGCGTATTTATTTGGGTATAAAAATCATATAAAAATAAGCACATTTCCAATCAGGTTTAAATTAAAACGTTAATCCCAAATTACACAAATGAGCAAGCGTACTCGTTATTAAGCATAGCATAGGGTTCGAACGAGTGTCAATCCTCCAGGAACAAGTATGCATTAATCACTTTTCTCTCATTGTTTTACCAACTCAGTAAAGTGAAAAGAAATAAAAAGAAATAAAAATAAAATAAAAGAATATATACATGTCAAGGATAGAGAATTATGTAACTTAAACCATTATTTTGACAAACATGATCTTAAA
This sequence comes from Voacanga thouarsii, assembly GCA_026120185.1. Taxonomy (NCBI): domain Eukaryota; kingdom Viridiplantae; phylum Streptophyta; class Magnoliopsida; order Gentianales; family Apocynaceae; genus Voacanga; species Voacanga thouarsii. The sequence continues at coordinate 3,310,176 of JANUWF010003165.1, forward strand.
GGACCTAATCATTATCATAATTAATTATTCTCTTGGCATCAGGAAGGATTAAGATAGACTCACTTCTTTTTCAATCCATGAATTCACTATCTTCTAGAAAAATTAGCATCACATACTCTGTCTCAACTAATTCACCTAAAAAATGCATTAAACACAATCCTTGATTAAATTTCCATACTCTAGCAAACTTAAAACATGAAATTTACCAATGAATTCATACTCTGGCAGACATCAATTAACCTTCAATTACCTAGTTCTTAGCAATTAACCCCTTTCTCAAGCAAGTTAAAAGACAACAAATATGAAATTAATGAATTGCAACCACCATCAACCTCTTTCTCAAGCAAGTTAATAGGAAGAAACAACCAATTAATCTCGTAATTAGCACAAGTAATTAAATACCAAGAATAAAAATTAATTAATCAAACGATCAAAGTAACTCTAAAAATTATGAATACCTAAAACAATGTCAAATTACAATAAAATAATTAATACTTCATTGTAAAAAAAAAAGGAAAAAAGTAAAAGAAAGCACTCATAGACAAGCCTCGTTCTTCTTCCTTTGAAGACCTTCTTGCACAACCCTCCTTGAATTGAAGAATCCCTCCTTTGATTTGAGTGATTTTCATTGATGATCTATGAACTCCTCTCTTTTCTCTTGTGTTTTCCATCTATTTATAGGCTTAGGAAGTGCCTAAACTCGTTGGTGTAAGGTTCTTGGCTGAGTAGAAGTAGGAAGATACTAAAATTCTGCAGATTAGCAAAGGATTAGCAACGAAAAATTGGGTCGTCGTAGATCCGTCACAAAGGCCTTGCAAATCCATCGCTAATTCACAAAAAAAATATAGTATATAATTAATATATAGCACAATAAATTACAAGAATATCGATAGCTTAGTGGTAGAACACGTGTTCTCCACAACAAGGATGCGGGTTCAGGCCTCAGGTCCAACATAATCTTATAATTTTCTTGGCGGGTTGGATCACGAGGCAGGAAGCTAATTAATTAATTTTTTAAATAAAATTTTTGGTTGTTGCAAATCCGTTGCTTTCCACCGTAAATTTGTTTCTAAATTAATTCATTCATTTTAAAAAAAAATTGTCGTCATAAATCCGTTGCTAAATTAATTGATTTTTCCAAAATTTAAAAGTTTTCGCTATTGCAAGTCTGTCACTAAATTAATTAATTTTTTAAATAAAACTTTTTCACCGTCGCAAATCTGTTGCTAAATTAATTGATTTTTTTAAAAAAATTAAAAAATTTTGACCGTTACAAATCCGTCACTATGTTGATTATAAAGTTAATTATAATGCCATTAATTAAATTGTCGTCACAAATCTGTCGCTGTTTGCAATGAATTTTCATTACATCGCATATTGCGATGACCTTTTTAGTGACGGATTACATCCATCACTAAACTTGATTAGCGACGGATTTGACCATCGCTAATTTGGTTTTTTCTTTTAATGATTATTCTTGGCTACTATAATAACTAAAATACCCATGTTATCAAATAGTTATATTTTATCATTTTAAATATTGTATTTATCACTATGAGAAAATATTAACACATGAACAATATTCCAAATGGGGCGTCTTCAACCTACAGGTGTAATTATAAAAATACCCATCTACATAACACTCATCATTGAGATAGGAAAAATATACTGAGACTTTTCTCAATGATATCTACTATCCTTGGATAGCTAGTCTGACAATCCATAACTTCTAGTATGTACCTACTTATCTTTGAGACCTACCCAAAAGTATACAATACTAAGTCACATTTTTAGGGCCTTCGATTATTAAGATTTTCATGGACAATCACAAATGGATGATTTATCTTCACTAAGTGAAGCAGAGAAACTTTAATACATAAATCTATCTTAATTAACTAAGGACACACACCCAATGTACAAGATTATTGATTTCGCATAAAGTCCTCACCCGTCATACATTAAAGTACATGAGTTTAGTTTCATCAGACTACCAACTTATATTTAAACCTCAAAAGGACTCATCCCATCTATAGAAGTAATAGTATATATATATTTTTAAATATAGTATTTTATTAGAAACTATTACAAGTCCAGTTCTATGTATTTCAAATACTCTTATGCTAATGGCGTGACAGAACTACTACCAGCGCATTGTTACTTCCATATCCATGTTTATTGATAGAATATTTGCATGTTTATCCAAGTCATGTATAGTTGTCCTCTGACACTAGTACTAAAGGCTTAAAGTGTTTGCGTTCACCTCTAAAGAAGACAACGGTGTTAAAATCCTCTACATTTTCTTAGAAACTTCTGCTAAAGTCTTCTTGTCTTGGTGGGTAGGCTTCTCTGAAATCTGTAACACCATCCGTTGTTGCCAAGATTGTACCTCCACCACCTACAGTTCATTCTTCTATTTTGGATCATCTCAAATATCTCCAAGCCTCAATCGATTCTCTTATTTATCTAGGTGACCATCTTGCTCAATGAGGTTCAACAGGTGCAGGTGGTCTAAATTATTGATAGGGGCTAAAATAATCATTTATTTCCTAGTTATTTAAGATTATTATATGATACATTTGATATAATAACTATACATATTCTTTCATATTTGATATTTTACCTTTGAAAAGGTATTTTGGTTTTCTTATGCAGAACAAAATTAAGAAAAAAAAGTGAAAAATGACGCCGCGACAAAGCACGGCCGACGCATAGTAAGTTCTGGCCTAATGCTGGAAAATAGAGGAAGAAAAGAACAGAGCATATTGGGCTAAACCAAAGCATACCCGGTGTCGGCTACACTGGCTGTAGCCTATTTAGAGGTAGCAAATTCTTCTTTTTGCGCACGGATTCGGGAATTTCCTAAGAGTTTTGATATTTTTCAACTTGTACTCTGCCTAGAACTCTTAAGGAATGATTTTTGTCATGTTGGAGGCTATTAAAATAAGGAAAACAGAAGAGAAACATATGAATTTGAGGATCAAAGCTACAAATCAATCATTGAAGATGGGAATTCATCACTCAAGGGATGTTTGTTCAAGAAGGTCTTCAAGGAAGAATAATAGGGCTTATCTATAAATTCTTTCTTTTACCTTTGTTTTCTTTTTCTAGAATAATGATATGATCAATGTTTTCATTGTAAATTGACATTATTTTGGGATTCATGATTTTGAGGTTAATTTAGTTCTTTGATTAATTAATTATCATTCTTGATATTTGATTACTTATTATTATTGGAGAATTGATGAATTTAGATTCGCTTCTAATTGACTTGGAAAATGATGCTAGGAGTTGATTTAATTTAATTGATTTCATATTTGTTATCTATGAATGGAATCGAGAAACAAAGTTAGAAACAAAGAACTAAGGTAATCAAAGATTAGCTAATTTCACATAGAGTATAGGTTTATTGGCTAATTTTATGTTCACTATCACCTAGAGTATAGGGATAATTGACGAAGGATGAGTTTAATGCATATTTTGCTTAATTAGTGAGATAGAGTATATCCAATAATTTCACTAGGAGATAGTGAGTCCGTGACTTGGGAAACAATTGGATTCTATTTTAATTCCATCATAACACCAATATAATAATTGATTGTGATAATTTCTAAATAATTCATGATCATGCCTTCAAGAATATTTGTCTAATTGTATATTCTTTCATCCTTGAGTTGTATATACTTTTTTCTTATTTCTCTTTGATGTGTATGAATTTGGGTATAAAAAATCATATAAAAAAAAGTACATTCCCAATCAAGTTTAAATTAAAACGTTAACTCCAAATTACACATATGAGGAAGCGTACTCTGTTGGAAAATATGCCCTCTTAGACTAAGTTTCTGATGTAAGAAATCAAATGTTTTAATAAAAGAATTTATTCTCAGAAATTGTTTGTGAATTTACAATTTTATTTGTACACAATTACGTTTAGAAAAGACTCATTGTGTTTAAGTAAGTAGTCTATGTGAATGGAGGTCTTTCATAGTAAGGTATGGATCACGGGTTACTTAACACATAAACTTTTGTTCTTAACCGATTGATGAGAATGGGAATCTCATCATATTTAGGTTATTATGTTGTGAATTCTAAATGGGGAATGGCTTACCTTTAGCCAGTGAGTAGTCCACTCACTTCATGATATAAGCGTATTTCGAATACGTAGAATAGGACCTGTAGTAGTGGTTTCTTAAAAATACTATATGGTAGAAACCTAGATTACTACCGCTACAGCGTGGACTAGTACTCTACGACTTGAATATGAGTTGGTGGTCTAACGAAGCTAGAAGCATATACTTTGATATGCTATAGTTGAGGTTCTACTGGAGCACTAATATATTTGTATGTTGGGTATGTGTGACTAGTTAGTTAAGACAGACTTGTACAAAATAGTTTCTATACTATATCACCCCTTGTGGTTGTCTGAATTATCAAAATATCCAGGGCCCTGGGAAAAATAACTTGGATGTTTGCTTTAGGCTAGCTCTCTTGGAAAGCGGAAACAATCCAGGAGGTCGTTAATCATTAGATTAGAGGCCTAAGGATGGTAGATGTTATTGGGAGAGGTGTTAGTACACTTTTTCCTCTCTAAATGTACGGCGATGTATAGACGGGTAGTTTAGTCATTACACCTGTAGGTCGGAGACTTTGCTAACGCAGCATTGTCCTTGGAGTCAATATTTTCATATGGTGATATTAGAAAATATTTTAAATGTAAAATACAGCTATATATATGGCAAGGGTATTTTGGTCATTTTAGTAGCCAAGGCAGTGTGTCTTTTAGTCTCCAGTATAGACCGTGAGTCCTAATTAAGTAGAGCAAAGGGATTGATCTTAAATTAAATGGAATTATTTTATTTAAGTAGCCTAATTTAATTATTGGGCTAGAATAAAATAAAGGTCCATAAAGAGATAATTAATTAAATTGGTTTAGTGGATTAATTAATTATTTAGGGTTTTGGCCAAATTTGAATAATTAGGGATTAACCTGGGACTAAACTGATTCAAGCTTATTTGATTGGACTGGTTTATTTGGGCTAGAAAATTAATTATTTGTTGAGCCATTGAGTTGGTTCTAACTAGAATAATTAATTAAGCCTAATAGGTTAAACCAAGAGTCCAATGGCCTAGTCTAGTTTAACCTAGGGTTTTTTATTTAGGTTAAATAGAAGGATTGAAAACAACGTTGTTGTAAAAAAAAAAAAAAAAAAATTACACACAAAAGAGATGGCTTCTTCTCCGTCGAAGCCAGACGTCTCTCTCTCTCTCTCTCTCCCAGAAAATTCCCCAACTCATTAGTTGTTCACCAAATGGTAGTTAGACAGGCCATATACTGGAAGACCGAGAGTTTAGCATCCACATACATGCAAAGGTAGAGTAGGAAGCTTGCAGGAATTGCACCAGAGGCTTCTACCAACACACCTACACCGGTTGCACGCATTTTGGTACAGCCAACACTTAGAACGAGGGAAAGAGGTAAAATTTTTAAAACCTCGGGATTGGGAAAGGGCGCAATCAGCACCGGCTAGGGTTGCCGGAGCCGGTGCTGACCCTGTTCTTATTTTTTTTCATTTTTTTATATTCACTTCCACTGTGTGCTCCGTGTTTTCCCGTATTCCACGCCTTCAATTGGTATTTGAGCATGAAGGTTTTTGTGAAAATATAGGAAGTATGCATCTAGATAAATAAAATTGGCCATATATGTGGGATTAAAATTGTGATCCTTCGCTGTTTATAGTATGGATAGATTCTCTGTTGAAACTTGCGGGGTGGAGGTATATGAATCTGTAATTTACTGTTTTTCTTAGTAAATCGTGTAAGCCCAATGTTTATGGGTATAGGCGATTGTTGGTTTTGGTTGATTTCATTGTATTTAGTTTGAAATTAGAGAGCCAATGGTACCATAAGTCGTGTATAAAAATGGGAGAAATTCGCAGAAAAAAACTACAGGATCCGGCATCCAAGATGGAACCAGCATCGGCTTGGAGTGCTAGAACCAACACCAGCTTGGCTCTAGAAGGCCAGTCCACGCGCTAGTTTTTGGAGGGTCCTGGTTCTGTACGGCGGGTGCAGTGGACCACAGTGCAGATGGGGTGCATGATCTAGTGCAGCAGGTGCAGTGGACCAAGGAAATTATTTTTATTTTTCCTTGTAATTTTTCTTGCATTTTCTTTTTGGTTTTAGGGTCCATACCAAGAAAAGTTAATATTTTTGCATGAAAAATATTAGTAAGGGATTTTAGGATTAAACAAGACCATTAATTAATTAATTAATGTGTTTACTTCTATTATCTGGGCACTTAGGTTTAAAAAATAGAAGAGCGTAAAAACATCTACTATTTTCTAGCATGCTACTTATTTTTGGTACCTATGTGCACGTTTTCTCAAAGACCAAAGCCTTTGGGAATGTTTTGACAAGGAAAATATTTTTCTACAAATTAATTGGTTATTTTAACTTGAACAAAAATTAATTCTTAGATATTTTCTCAAAGGATTTAATCCTTGACATAGAAAATATATTGGATTTTGATATTTTTGTAACTTAAAATAGAAAGTCATTTTATTTTAATTTTGGCACAAGAAGAATGTTTTGTCAAATAAATTTGACACCAAAATCTCTAGAAAGTTTTAATTGAAAATTTTTTGAAATCATTAAGTTTTAACTTAAATAAAATTAGTCCATGGGAAAAGCTCTCAAAGGATATAAGCCTTGACTTGGAGATTTTTATGCACTTAAACATTTTATTTTGAGTTGAGAGAAAACTTAATGGAAATTTTCAAAAGGATATTTTTCAGAAAACCATTGTTTTAAAAGACTAAGTGGGAGAGGGGTTTCAACGGCCCCATGACTTCCATCACGATCCTCATTAGAGATCGTGGGTCCCCTCGCGTTACCCTGGGAGTGAACCTGTATAGGATGGGGATACCACAAGGATCTAGATCTAATGGAGGGATGTAATTAATAACCTAGGGCACATACTATGATCGGCTAGCCCCTCATTGAAGGTCATAGTGCGAGGTATGTCCATAGGAAATGAGAGGAAACGGCCATCCCTCGATAGAGTTATCTTCTAGATCATTACCTAGAAGGGAAATTAATTTGTGGTAGTTAACACACATAGCTTAGGAAACTGTTAATCTTCCCAAGAAGCTATGTCAGTTTTCCTAAGAGCCAAATTGATTATTATTAGTTTTGATAATAAGGATAAAATGCACATATTTGTTTTGTTTTCACAAACTGAAATTTTCTTTTATTTTTCAATTTTTCAGAAATGGTGGAAGGTTCTTTTAGTCCATTGGCCATTACTCTCTCAGAGAATAAGCTAACGATACCAAACTATGTGTACTAGAAAAGGAACCTGGACATAATATTCACAACCGAGGAGTATAAGTATGTCCTGTACAAAACTTGCCCTGTAATCAGGGAGGGTTCCACCGCCAAGGAGCGTGAGACTAAGAAAGCATGGAAGAAGGCCGATGAGATGGCTCATTGTTACATGTTGGCCTTGTGAAACCCCAGTCAAGACTAACCGTAAAGTAAGGGGGTTGGGATGCATATCATGCTTTATTTCATGATTAAATATGTTTTCATATGATTTCTATGTGCTTTGAATTTGATTTTTATTATCTTGAAGTCTTGTTGGTGAGTGATGTGTGAGAGGGGAAAAATGGTAATTTTTGCCCGAGGTGAAAATAAGGAGATAGCTTGTGGATTGAATAGGAAATAATTTTTCTAGTAGAAATAGCAACAAGAGTTGTTGTGGTTTAGTGGTTAGAGCTTTGGAATAAATTATTGAGGTCTAAGGTTCAAAGTCCATCATAGAAGCTTTAGGTTGAGTAAATTTTATTTTGCTTGGAAAGGATTGGTTTCGGCCTTAAGTGCCTAGATTAATGTGGTGATGATGTTCTAGGAGAGACATGATAGAAGTAATCTCATTCCATTCCTTTTACTCTTCTCGAAATTCTTACAGGGAAAATCATCCTTCCTTGATCTTTAATTTTCCTCAATTCTCAACTCATTGATTTGATCAAGATGTCCTAGCCTTTTCCTTTCCAGAAAATCCAGTGGAGTGCTGAGGTCTTTTTCGATCAAAATGTCTTGGCCAAAGACTTCTTTTGGTTTGGAAAATATGGTAGATTTGTGGGAAAATTCAAGAGGAAAATCTCTCTTGAAAGCTTGCTGAAAATTTTCCTCTATCTTAGTTCATCTATCTTCATGGAATGAGCTGAAATTTTCCAGCTTGTTGTACCTTCAAAAGGTCGAAAATTCTAGCTCAAATTCCCTCCCAAATGCTACCAGAAAAATGGTCCTTAGGATCAGTTTGAAACCTGAAAGTTTTTGTCCAAATTCGGACTGCTCAAGCTGAAGCAAAACAGGAAAAATTCCTGTACAAAAATCAACTTTGAGAGCTCCAAACCAAGCTATTTTCTCCCAGATTTTGTGCAGCACCTTAGCCATGTTTTTCCTCCATAAAGAAGTCTAGAAACCAGCCTTGAATACCCCTGAAATCCCCTTCAAAACTCGCTGCAAATCTGCTGGAAATGGCAGACGAAATTTCTGCCAGAAAATTCCTGTACAGCGAAATTTCTGTGCAGAATTTTTGTCCAGCTTGTTTCCTATTTTGTTCCAACCAAAAACCCCAACCTACTTCTGTCAAAACCTCCCTTAAACCTCCATTAACAGAGCTCCATTGTTCCCTGAAGCTTCTACACGAAATTCCCTCCATGGCTGACCGAAAATCCCTCAACCAAATCCCTGCAATTTAGCTTGATTACTTTCCAAAATTTCAGCCATCTTGTTTAACAACTTTCCATAAAATTTTGCTCAATTGATCAGACATCTTCTCCACCATTGTGCATCTTAGTTTTGGCCATCACAAGCCTCCTTTAACCAGCTTTAATTCCCCAGAAAAGCTGCACAATCCAGTCGACCATAGGAGACTTCAAGCTGTCCAAACAAATCAAGATATTCTTAGGATATCTACTTTCCAAATTCACTTCCCAAAAATATTCTTCAAGGATTGTAACAACTAACCTTTCCTTTTCCCTTCCAAATAAGAGAATCAACTCCCTAAACCCTACTAGGATTTGACCAGTCCTATTCCCATAGAAAATCGGCAGCTGCACAAACTCTCTCTCCTTCTCTCGATTTTTCTTCAAGCAACAAGAACACACACACACTACACCAAGAATACCTACTTCTTCTCTACACCTAATACCCCTCCAAACCACCTCAAACCCTCACGAAAATCTCCAAATTTAGTCTACTCATTGCTGTTAATCCATCAACACCAATATTAACATCAAACTCCTCCAAACATCTTGCGACTTCGGATCAAAGCAGAAATTTCTGGACAAGAACATCTTCAAGGTAAACTCACTCTATCAACATCATCCTCTTCAAACTTGATCTCTAATGAAAACCTATATGATTAATCACTCTAATGACTTCTTTCTCTCTCTCTCTATCTCTCTCTCTCTCATGGACCGAAATTCTCTCTCTTGGCCGAATGGTCTCTTCCTCCATGGCCATGCTTTCGCCACCTTTCTTGAACAAGATTAGCCATCTAGGAGTTGAGATCTTCTCTAAACTCCTTCAAGTCATTCATCAATCAAGTAAGTACCTTCAATCCTCTTTTTAAAATTTAGAATCATGTCTCTAGGTTGATGAATGGTGATGGGTTTGTGTACGTGATGTTGTTGATTGAAGCATGAGTATATGTATGATTGTGAAGGAGATGGGATTTATGCATGGAAGGATTATATTTGTGGATTTAATGATGAGTTGAGATTTGATGCATGTCCTAGGTAGTATTTGTGATGAAACATGCTAGAGATTATGTCACCATGGGTGAATAGGATTTATATGCATGATTAGATTTTGAAGCCATGATCATGTTTATGCTAGTAGAGGTTAAATCATGTAATAATAAATTTAGATCTATGCCTATGTGCAAGACTTGGATGATTTGATGAATTGAAGGATTGAGTATGTTATTGATTATGGTTGGCCATGGAATCTTGATCATGATCTAGTTGTCCCTAAGCAAATTTTATTTCATGAATAAAATATTTACTAATAATTTTTGCTAAAGAATTTCGAAAACCCTAGGAAGGGTAGATTTGGAATTATGATATATGTAAATGATATTTTAGTCAAATAAATAATGATTTTTCTAGAAAATAAAATAAATAAATATTATTTAAAATAAAGAAAATTAATTAAAGCCCTTATGAAAAAGATTTATACTTAATAAAATATTTACTAGATCAAGACCCTTAAGGATTTACTTATTATTTTCCAAGAAAGACTTATTAAATTTAATCTTAACTACTTTTCGCTATCAATTATTTCTAACAACTAAACTATCATTAAATCACTATTTTACCTAGTACCATCTATGCCTCTTGATCAAATAAACTCTAAATTTTCCTTAACAAGATTTAAACTTTCAACTTATTAGAATTTATTTCCTAATCCATTAATTATCTTAAATAACAAATTAAATTTAGCTTATAAACATATTCAATTATTATTTTACCTTAGAGCTTGGGACACTAGGATCATGGTAGTAGTGAATTGAGTTAATTTAAAACTAAGGAAGTGGATTGTGCCTTGAAACTGATTAAGATTTGTATTTGCCCATGTGGGGTTAGGTCATCTATCCGAGACCTTGTTGTTGTGAGCAAGAATCAGGTAAGCTCCTGCATAAAACCTATCAATGTGAAATGTTTTCTTATGGCAAGCTAAATATGGAGTGTATGGACACTCGTTTATTTGAAGGCAATTGAGGGTTGAATTCATCTTTATTTCCAATGCTGGAATTATTCAAAAGTTAATGAGCAGATTTTCCAAACTCGAAACTCTTTCTAAAACTGATTTCACTCAAAACCTTGGAAACCCTTAAATTGCTATTTTCATGCAGAGCAATGCTCTGTTCATTTTATCCCAAGTGGGAAATGTCGTTGAGTACTCAATAAGGGTGGGCTACTAGGACTAGTCTTTGAAGGGTTAGGGTGAGTCCCTCAGTAGGTGGCCACCTCTGAGGGGTGAGTCCTTCCTGGATAAGATGCCAGTTCCAGTGAGTCGTGCCGGTCCGAGCTAGCAGGTTATTTTGTTTCAGTCAAGTGACTGTGTTTTTGCCGGAATGGACACCCGGCGGTTGTTTGGGTATAGAGAATGAGGAGTATCTTGCCCAGTAGGCCGATCACCTACTTTTGTCAGTCTGTATAATGTGTTAGGCATTCTGACCGGTTATGGGGCCCAACGTGTGGTAACCCATATCCCTTTCTTCCGAGTGGTTGATTTCATTACTTATGTACGGCTAGAAGAGCCAAAACGCCACTCTTACTTTTGACTAATGTTTATTACTTGCCAATATTTCTCTTATAAAGATTTCACACTTTGCATCCATGAACTGTTTCCACTAAACACCCAAAGCACACACGGACTTACTAAGATTTCTGTCTCACCACCTTTTATCATGATTTCAGGTTGATCCTGTTGTGGGTGAGTAGCTACCTTGGGAAGAGAATGTGTTTTTTTTTTTTTTTTTATGTACTGCTTTGGGGAGACGAGTGTGGGTGATTTTAATTATGGTTTTTGTTTTGGGATTTCATGGATGTAATTTTGAAGTATTTTGGGTTGTAATAAATTCTTTTTAATCTGAGTATTATTTATTTTAGCAATTTTATTTGTGACCTAGTTATAAAGACCCCTTGTCCTTTGGACGGGGCGACATCCCCGGCCCTGGCGGGCCTAGGTCATCCGGGGTGTTTCAGGCCTCCATGTCTAATGTGCTCCAATCTAAACATGAGCACATGACCACTGCGTATAACATAACCCAATCATTAGCCATGATATTCGCGGATAAGAGCCGGCCTGCAAGGTAGGAGGCTCTTCGAATCATCATTAACACTAAGATAGCTGAGGGAGCATTAGTCAGAGAGCATATGCTCAAGATGATTGCTACTTTCGAGGAGGCAAAAATCTTAGGGGCTGTCATTGACCCGAGAGCCAAGTGGACATGATTCTCGAATCTCTACCGGATTCCTTCACTCAGTTCATGTTAAACAATAACATGAACAAGTTGAACATGGGTTTGACTGAGTTGATGAAGGAGCTCCAGATGGCGGAGAAGGGCATGAAGCAACAGTCAAAGGCTATGATTGCCAAGACTTCATCTTCTAGAACTGGGCCCAAGTCCAGAAAGTTCAAGAAAAAGAAGGGAAACGCAGTGGGCCAGCCCAAGACCTAACCCAAAGACAAACCCAAGGGTAAATGCTTCAAGTGTGGACTGATGGGACACTGAAAAAATGAGTATCTGGATCTTCAAGCCAAGAAAAACCCCACAGGTAATATTCTCTATCTAGAGTCTATATCAATGGTTGGATCAACTTCCACTTAGATTGTGGATTCAGGAGCCACTGATCATATTTGTAACTCCTTGTAGGGGTTTAGAAAAATTAGAAGACTCCAGAAGGGCGAACATGGACTACATGTGGGAAATGGAGCATAAGTTTGGGCCCTTGCAGTAGGAGAACTGGATCTTATTTTTTATTGTAATAGAATAGTGGTTTTGAAAGATATTTTATTTGTACCTGGATTTAGATAGAATTTCATTTCAGTTGCAAAACTAATAAATTAAGGATATTCTATATCTTTCCATTCTGCTATTTCTATCAGTAGAGATGAAGAAATTTTATGTACTGGGCACATGTATGGAAATTTATTTTTCTTAAACCCTATTAACAATCAATTAAATAACGCTCAATCTGAACGTTTAACAAGGAAGTGAAAGACCAATGTCAATGACTCTTTTCTTTGGCATCTAAGGTTGGGTCATATCAACTCAACTAGGATTCAGAGGTTGATCCATGATAGGCCCTTGGGCTCATTAAGATTGGAGTATTGGCCTCAGTGTGAGTCCTGCCTAATAGGAAAGATGACCAAAAGGTTATTTGCCCCTAAGACGGATAGAGCCAATGAGGTATTGAGTCTTGTTCACACTGATGTGTGTGGTCCTTTGTCTACACTAACTAGAGGAGGTTTTGAGTACTTCATCACTTTCACGGATGATTGTATAAGGTTTGGTTACGTTTAACAGATGAGACGCAAGTCTGATTCTTTTGACAAGTTAAAAGAGTTTAAGGTTGAAGTAGAGCGTCGGACAGGTAAATTGATCAAGACCTTACAATCGGATCGTGGTGAAGAGTACCTCATTGGTGAATTCAAGAACTACATGGTACATCATGGGATAGTATCCCAGCTCTCTGCGTAGGGAACGCCCCAGCAGAATGGAGTAGCTAAGAGAAGGAACAGGACATTGATGGAAATGGTCCGAAGCAAGATGTCTCATGCTACTCCTCCGGTGTCCTTTTGGGGATATGCCCTGGAAACAGCAGTATATATTCTGAAGTTGGTGCCTTCCAAGTTAGTACCTAGGACTCCCTATGAGATGTAGACTGGGTGTAAGCCAAGTCTGAATCATTTAAGGATATTGGATTGTCCAGCTTATGTACTGGTCAAATGAGACAAGTTGGAACCAAAGTCAGAATTATACTATTTTGTTGGGTATCTAAAAGGGACAAATGGTGATTACTTTTATCATCCTAAGGAGAAAAAGGTACTGGTAAGTACCAATGCTAGATACTTAGAGGATGATCAAAGTATTTCCACGAAAGGTTCAACTATGTTGGAACTTAAGGAGAAGTTATCTTCGGAAGTAACTTCTTTTAACCCAATTGTGGAATAAAAAAAGGCATAGCCTCAAGAGCCTGTATATGTGGAGCCTCGTCGTAGTGGTAGAGTGTCTAGGGTTCCGGAGAGATGGACAGGAGAAGCTTTCGAGCTGGTCTCCGACCATCAAGAACAAGACCCCACTAGATACAAGAAGGCTGTTGCTAATGCCGTTGCAAATCTGTGGCATAAAGTAATGAAAGCCGAGATTGAGTCTATGTATCTCAATCAGGTTTTGGATCTTGTAGCTTCATTTGAAGGGAAAAAACCCATAGGGTGTAAGTGGGTATACAAGAGAAAGAGGAGAATAGATGGGAAGCTGGAAACCTTCAAAGCTAGGCTTGTGGCGAAATGGTATACTTAGAAAGAAGGAATCGATTATGAGGAAACCTTTTCCCAAGTAGCCATGCTTAAGTCCATTCGTATCCTCCTTGCCATCACATGTCATTATGACTATGAGATATGGAAAATGGATGTCAAGACAGAATTTTTAAATGGCCATCTTAGTGAAGATATCTATATATCCCAACCGGAAGGCTTTATTGCTGAGGGCTAAGAACATATAGTTTGCAAGCTTAAGAAGTCAATATATGGACTTAAGTAGGCATCAAGAGCATGGAACATTCGTTTTGATGAGACTGTAAAGTCTTATGGTTTTGTTCAAAACAAGGATGAACTATGCGTGTACAAGAAACTTGAAGGCATTAATATGGTTTTTCTTGTCTTGTATGTGGATGATATTCTACTCATTAGAAATGATGTAGGGTCATTATCATATACAAAGGTTTGGCTATCTAGTCAATTCAGTATGAATGACTTGGGAGAAGCCAACTACATTCTCAGGATTAGACTTCTTGGAAATAGGAAGGAAGAATGTTAGGATTATCCCAAGCTGCATACATTGACAAGATGTTGGCCAGGTATAGGTTAGACTCATGTAAGAGAGCTCTAATTCCTTGCAGACATGGGTTGTCATTTTTTTCAAGGGATTGCCTTAAGTCTCAAAAAGAAAATGACAGAATGAGTAGGATTCCCTACGCTTCGGCCGTGGGAAGTCTCATGTACGTCGTGCTATGTACTAGGCTAGATATTTGCTTTGCCGTAGGCTTGGTTAGCAGATATCAGTTAAACCCAGGAGAGGTTCATTGGCAAGCTGTAAAGCATATACTCAAGTACCTCAAGGGAATAAAAGATTATATGCTGGTTTACAGGGTTGATGACTTAGTTCCTAAAGGATACACAGACTCAGACTTCTATGCAGATAAGGATGAGAGAAAATCCACTAGTGGATACGTCTTCACCTTGTCTGGAGGAGCCATTTCATGGAAGAGTGTCAAGCAATCTTGCATTGCTAACTCAACAATGGAAGCTGAGTATTTGGCAGTTTCGGAGGCATCTAAGGAAGCAGTCTGGCTCCGAAAGTTCCTTTCAGAACTTGGAGTCGTGCCACACATAGACAGGCCAGTTGTGATGTATTGCGACAACACTGGAGTAGTATCCCAATAAAAGAACCTAAGAACTACAAAAAGAGGAAGCATATCGAGAGGTAGTACCACCTGATCCGGGATCTCTTCCAGAGACGAGAAGTTATGGTGGAATAGATTGCCTCTGAGAACAATCTAGCAGATCCATTTACCAAGCCTTTGGCTGAGAAAGTCTTCAAGAGACACATAGACGCCATTGGGGTGGGCAGCTATGGATTTACTTAGCCTTAGAGTGCAAGTGGGAGATTGTTGGGAAATATGCCCTCTTAGACTAAGTTTCTGATGTAAAAAATTGAATGTTTTAATAAAATAAGTTATTCTTAAAATTTGTTTGTGAATTTACAATTTTATTTGTGTACAATTACGTTTGTAAAAGACCCATTGTCTTTAAATAAGTGGTCCATGTGAATGGAGGTCTTTCACAGTAAGGTATGGATCACGGGTTACTTAACACACAAACTTTTGTTCTTAACCGAATGATAAGAATGGGAATCTCATCATGTCTAGGTTATTATGTTGTGAATTCTAAATAGAGAATGTCTTACTTTTAGCCAATGAGTAGTCCACTCACTTCATGACATAAGTGTATTTCGAATACGTAGAATTTAACCTTTAGTAGTGGTTTCTTAAATGTACTATATGGTAGAAACCTATACTACTACCACTACAGCGTGGACTAGTACTCTATAACTTGAGTATGAGTTGGTAGTCTTACAAAGTTGGAAGCATATGCTTTGATATGCTACAGTTAAGGTTCAATCGTAGGGCTAATATACTTGTATGTTGGCTATGCGTGACTAGTTAGTTAAGACAGACTTATACAAGATAGTTTCTATACTATATTGCCCCTTGTGGTTGTTTGAATGATCTAAATATCCAGGGCCCTAGGAAACATGACTTGGATGTTTGCTCTAGGGTAGCTCCCTTGGAAAGTGAAAATAATCCAAGAGGTCGTGGATCATTGGACTAAAGGCCTAAGGATGGTAGATGTTATTTAGAGAGGTGTTAGTACACTTCTTCTTCTCAAAAAGTACGTCGATGTATAGAGGGGTATTTTAGTCATTATCCCTATAAGTCAGAGACTTTGCTAACGCAGCACTGTCCTTGGGGTTAATATTTTCTTATGGTGATATTAGAAAATATTTAAAATGCAAAATATAGCTATTTATATAGTAAGGGTATTTTGGTCATTTTAGTAGCCAAGGCAGTGTGTCTTTTGGTCCCTAGTATAGACGATGAGTCCTAGTTAAATACGGGTTAAGGAATTGATCTTAAATTAAATGAAATTATTTTATTTAAGTAGCTTAATTTAATTATTGGGCTAGAAAAAAATAAAGGTCCATGGAGAGAGAATTAATTAAAATGGTTTGGTAGGTTAATTAATTATTCATGGCTTTAGCCCAATTTGAATAATTTGGGATTAACCTAGTACTAAACTAATTTAGGCTTATTTGATTGGACTGGTTTATTTGGGTTGGAAAATTAATTATTTGTTGGGTCATTGAGTTGGTTATAACTAGAATAATTAATTAAGCCCAATAGGTTATAACCAAGAGTCCAATGGCCCAGTCCAATTTAACTTAGGATTTTTTATTTAGGTTAAATAGGAGGATTGAAAACAACGTTGTTGTAAAAAAAATAAATAAATAAATCAAACACACAAAAGAGACGGCTTCTTGTCTGTGGAAGCCAAACTTCTCTCTCTCTCTCTCTCTCTCTCTCTCTCTCTCTCTCTCTCTCTCTCTCTCTCCAGAAAATTCCCTAGCTCGTTAGTTGTTCACCAAATGGTAGTTAGGCAAGCCATATACTAGAAGACTGAGAGTTTGGCGTCCACATACTTGCAAAGGCGGAGTAGGAGGCTTGCAGGAATTGCACCAGAGGCTTCTACCAGCACACCTACACCAGTTGCACACGTTCTGGAACTGCCAACACTTAGAACGAGGAAAAGAGGTAAAATTTATAAAACCTCAGGATTGGGATAGGGCACAATAGGTGTCAGCTAGGGCTGCTGACGCCGGCCCTGCCCTGGACTCCCTGTTCTTGTTTTTTCAATTTTTTATGTTCGCTTCCACTGCATACTCCATGTTTTCCCGCTTTTCACAACTTCATACTCATCATTAAGCATAGCATAAGGTTTAAAACGAGTATCGATCCTCAAGGGACAAGTATACAGTAATCACTTTTCCTTCATTATTTAACTGACTCAAAAAAGTCAAAAAGAATAAAAAATAAAATAAAATAAAATAAAAGAATGTATACATGTCAAGGATGGAGAATTATGTAACTCATACCATTATTTTGACAAACACAACCTTAAAGTACTCAATCATTATCGTTACTAATTATTCTCTTGGCATCGTGAATGATTAAGATAGATTTACTTCTTTTCCAATCCATGAAATCACTATCTTCTAGGCAAATTAGCATCACATATCCTATCTCAACTAATTCACCCAAAAGATGCATTAAACACAATCCTTGATTAAATCCCTATATCCTGACAAATTTAAAACATGAAAGTAACCAATGAATCCATATCCTGGCAGATATCAATTAACTTTTAATTACCTAGTTCTTAGCAATTAACCCCCTTTTCAAGCAAGTTAATAGACAACAAATATGAAATTAATGAATTGAGACCACCATCAACCTCTTTTTCAAAGAAGTTAATAGAAAGAAATAACAAATTAATCTCGTAATCAGCATAAATAATTAAATACCAAGAATAACAATCAATTAATCAAGCGTTCAAAGTAACTCTAAAAATCATGAATACCGAAAACAATGTCAAATTACAATAAAATAATTAATACATCATTGTTCGAGAAAAGAAAACAAAGTTAAAAGAAAGCACTCATAGATAAGCCCTATTCTTATTCCTTCGTAGACTCTCTTATACAACCCTCCTTGATTTGATGAATCTCTCCTTGATTATGAGTGATTTTGTGTTTTGCTCCTTGAATTCCTCTCTTTAACTTGTGTTTTTCCACTATTTATAGGCTTTAGAAGTGCCTAAATTCGTCCCTCGAGGGTTTCTGGCCGAATAGAAGTAGGAAAATACCAAAACACTAAAAATTTCCAAAAATGGACATAAAATCGAGGCACCGCCACTATACCAGTGCACAGCCCGCGCCACCTGTCCTACCTAGGGCCGGCACCGGTTGCATTTTGTCTTTCTGTTCGTTCGCTGATTTTTCTTAATTTTCATGCCAAGCTCTTCCGAGTCACAACTGGTGCCGCCTTTGGGTTCCCAATCGGCGCCGGCTGTGTTCTGTTTAGCTCCTATTTCGCTGATTTTTTATCGCCTTGAAGTTTGTGCCAATAACACATGGCCAGCACCTCCTATCCTGTGAAACCCCACCTAAAGCCAACCCTAGAGTAAGGGAGTCGGGATGCATATCATATTGTTTTGCATGAGTATATATATTTTTGAATGATTTTATGTGCTTTAGAATTGCGGCTTATAGGTTAAAAGGCTTAGTTATGCTTAT
Organism: Voacanga thouarsii; assembly: GCA_026120185.1. Taxonomy (NCBI): domain Eukaryota; kingdom Viridiplantae; phylum Streptophyta; class Magnoliopsida; order Gentianales; family Apocynaceae; genus Voacanga; species Voacanga thouarsii. The sequence goes on from JANUWF010003165.1 coordinate 3,328,885, forward strand.
TGAGTAGGAATGGTAAAATGGTAATTTTGCTTGAGGTCAAAATAGGAAGATAGCTTGAAGATTAAATAAGAGGAATGTGTGGGTGAGAAGATAAGAACAAGAGTGTTGTGGTTTAGTGGTTAGAGCTTTGGAATTAATCTCTAAGGTCATCCCTATACTATATTACTGGGTATACTTGCGCGTATGTGTGGTTTTAGTGATTAGCATTTTAATTAAAGCTTGACTGATTGTGTACTTTGTTGGCAATATTTTCTACACTAAAAAAATATGCATCACTCCCTCCAAAGGTAACAAAATTTGAACAATAAGCATGCACAAGGGGACGGAGTTCATCGATATTCCCTTATATCATTTAACACAAGAAAGTACAAAAATATTGTTGTGGATGCCTCTATTACCAAGGTATGCACTTTTTAAATTTTTGATATGGTAAACTTATTACTTTAACTTGTGAAAGAATTCATTTTAATGATGAGGAGTTTGGGGATGTTTTTTCGTGCTTGTAAGAATGTGGTTCGGCTAAGTATTATAGACATGATGGTTTCTTATTTA